>JARHVA010007079.1:300000-350000 GCA_037957365.1 Torreya grandis
TTAAAATATAAACATATACATAAAATAATTCATAATAATTATTCATGTATTATCATCTAACTAAGAAACATTATATTACCTCAAAATAACATAAATATCAAGCTTAGTTATAAATATAATCAAATCTAAATTTTTTAGCTATAGATATCCATAGATAATCTAGAAAATTTGTCTAGTAAAGAATCAAGATGTAACATTCTTAGATGAATCTATAATGAGTACTTCAAAATCAAGTAGTTGGATATTATATTTTGATGGATCATTCATCATGCATGGATTAGGGGCGGGAATCCTCCTCCTCACCTCACAAGGTGATCTTATTCTAAAGGTTTTCACCTTGCCTTCCCTTGTACTAATAACATTTTTGAATATGGGGCCTTGATAGCTGGCCTTCACCTAACTATTTATTGGAATATCTAACACTTGCAAGTATATTCTAACTCGCAACTAATAATCAAATATGTCAATGATAAGTTCTAGACAAAGGACAAAAATTTTCTACCTTATAAGTAGTTGGTGGATTAGTTAAAATCAAAATTTCAATCTATTACATTTTAACAAATACCATGAGAAAACAAAAAAGTAGCTAAATCCATTGCTACCATTAGCTCTCTCATTGATCTCCCTAAAGATGTTCTAAAAGGGAAATTTTTAATTAAACATCTAATTATTCCAACCCATATATCTATGGCTCCTTTTCAAGTTTGTGTAGTTAAAAATCCTAGTATCCCCTAGTACCATGACATATACAGGTACCTCTATGATGACATCCTCCCTCCTAACCTTAATTATCACCAATGTAAAGCCTTCATTCATTGCATCTCCTGATACACAATCGTTGGTAGCATGATTTATCATAGGGGTTATGATGGAACCTTGTTAAGGTGTCTAACATCAAAAGAGGCCTCTCATATGACCAAAGAGGTTCATGATGGTATATGTGGTGGACACATCAGTGGAATGGCCCTGACCAAGAATATTCTCTAAACTTGTTATTATTGGCCAACCATGGAACAAAAATCTTGTCAGTATGTGTGGAAATGCATTATCTATAAAAAACATGGGAATCTCATTCATTATCTCACATAAGAATTGTAGCTTATCATGAGCTCATGACCATTTTCCATATGGGGTCTTGATTTAATTTGCAAGATTAATCTAGATTCATCAGATGGTTATAATTTCATTATCATGATAACATAGTACTTTAATAAATGTGTAGATACAATGCTACTCACTTATACCACATGACTCCAAATCTCTAAATTTATTCTCAATTAGATCATTTATTGCTTTAACATACCTACCAACATCATTTTAGATAATGACAAATCATTTAAAAGTTAGGAAGTTAAGGTCTTATGTCAAAAATATCACATCATGTAGAATTTATCCTCCACATATTACCCTCAAAGTAATGGATAAGATGAATCCACCACCAAAACCCTCATCAAAATTCTTAAAAATACCATTAATCAAAAAGTTAGAAATTGGCACTTGTAACTGTATCCAACTCTATGGTCTTATCGCACAACCATCAACACACATACTAGGGATACTTCATATGCCTTGGTTTATGGGATAGAGGCCATCTTTCCAGTGTAAGTAGAGTTCCCCTCCCTTAGAAGATCCTTAAAGGGCATTATCATTGATCATAATTATAGACAAAACACCTATAAGAACTGAAACTTCTTCATGAGAAACATTAGAAGGCCCTTGATCACCTAATATCATACCAAAATAGACTAAAAGGTCAATATCAAAAAAAGATATAGTCTTAAGAATTTGAGGTTGGTAACTTAGACCTAAAGGACAATTAGAAAAACACCAATGTAGATAGAGATAAGAAGGGGAAATTTGAAGCTAATTGGCTAGGACCCTATATTATCATTGCCAAGTTTAGATCATGAGCATATAAATTGGATACACTTGATGGAGAAGAACTTGATGATCTTGTGAACATCATGCATTTGAAGCACTTCTATACCTGACAAACTCCACCATCCTCTATTTATGAGTCCCCACTCCTAAGACATCCCATATCCACTCTATCTACCAACCATATCTCCTCAATAGTCCAATAGTTTTTTTCTAAAAATAATGTCCAATGGTGAAAACTAGTTCTTTGGCACCTTGGGCAAATACCATGATTAAAACTTGATTTTGGCATCATGGTAAATAACCCTAACCCTAGTCTTAATATTGTGCATCTATCATGTGGTTCTTAAACATCAATAAGAGATAAATACTTCAGCATAAGGGAACAAACATGGCTTGTCAAACACTAGAAATATTTGTTGGAATGGTCCCATGAAATCACTACACATCCCTAAGTCCCTTCATATCCTTATCATTACTCACTATCCTATCACCCCCTTAAAAATATCCTTTGATAAGTGTGTCTCCCTTTAGCCTCAAGGTCAAATACCATACTTACTCATCCATTACTATCACTAAGCCTTGTGTCTACACTTTCCCACTAATGTTATCACTATTGAAGGACAAAAAGTATAAATTCCCTTTTTGGGGTTTTTAGATGTACATTATGATACCAATTCTTGAGGGTTCATCATGACCCCCATTTTAGGACTACTTATAAACTTGGTTGGAGTCTCATCTTAACATGGACAAGGGTTTGGGTGTAAGATATCTTGTATATAGACCCAACATCATCACTAGGTCCATTTTATATAATCATTCATAACCACTTTATTACCTATTAACATTGTTGTTATTAGTGTATTTGATTGTCTTATGTGGTTGTGTGTTTGTTTTAACTATGTATGTGTGTGATGATTCTCCATGTATACACTAAAGTGTATTATTTTTTTAAATAGTTTTTATAATCAATTTATATAGATCTTATCTTGTCAATTTTCATGGGAACAAGGATGGTATGAGTGACCTCTGAATGTTTATTCAAAAAAAGGTCATTTATTAAATAGAGTTCCCCCACACATCTAAATGGATGTGTCTTGGACTTCTCATGTCCTTGGCACATGAATCAATGGTGCAATATAAAAATGGATTGAAAACATTTTTAATTGCTTCCCAAAACCATTACCCATCCTAAAAACCCTAATACCATCCCTTGTCCTATCATGACTATCCCTATCCCAACCTAAGCGTAATCTTATCCCATCCCATCACTACTATACCTCCATGGTGTAGGAGGATTCACACCTAACAAGTGAGATATAATAACCAAAATAGGGGATTAATCTTCCATTATCACATTCATCCAACATGACATAATCACATAATTATCAAAGCATATTCATGAATCACAACATATACATCATAAATTAAAAATATAAGCCTATTTCATAAAAAAATAATCTAAAATTAAAATAATCACATTTCATATACATTATATCTAACATCATAAGTATAAATCAACTCATCACATATATGAATATCTACCCATCATCACATCATCCATACAATTCTAAACCACTCCATCAAAATACATCACAAACATCTAATCATATCATAAAAATAAATACATCATGAAAATATATACCCATAACATTGTAATGAACAACCATCATAACTAAGCTAATCATATCAATAAATAACATCATCTTCATCATCATCATCATTATCATATATATATATATATATATATATATATATATATATATATTCTATCAACAAAAACACCATCAATCATTTGTTAATATACGCACATCCATCATAACAACATCACATCATATATAAATATAAATCAAATGTACAGTCTACATGGAATCCATGTCAAAAAATATATATAATAATATGGGCCCATGGGGAAAGAATGAGATAAAATACAAAATACTCTATACATACATACATACATATATGTGTGTGTGTGTGTGTGTGTGTGTGTGGGTGGGTGGGTGTGTGTGTGTGTGTGTGTGTGTGTGTGTGTGTGTGTGTGTGTGTGTGTGTGTGTGTGTGTGTGTGTGTGTGTGTGTGTGTGTGTGTGTGTGTGTGTGTGTGTGTGTGTGTGTGTGTGTGTGTGTGTGTGTGTGTGTGTGTGTCAAAACTCAAGGTTGTGGCCCTAGTGGTCCTAGTCCTCCTCAAGAAGGCTGATGCATGGACTGTGATGAACTCACATAGAATGATGGAGCACATCACTCAATCGACACTGCAGCCTCATAGATCATTCAATAATATTGTGCTTCATGATTTAGTCACACAATGTTCCTCATCACAGCCATCATCCCCTACCCATAATCTCCTAATATACCTCATCCTTGGCCCTCTAAACCAACTCTACCTCCCCCATTAGTGTGTGGATGCATTCCTACATATGTGCATTTTATCCCTAGAAACATATAATCTAGGCATCATTATTTTGAATCTGACTCCATAAGGTAACAATTTGTGCCTAGGCCTAGGTAGGCTATCCATCTCACTGAGCCACCTATGCCTAAAAAGCTAAAACCTATCCCTAAAGTCTAGCTACCTATCCCTATCTTGGGTTAACTACCCATCCCTCTATGATACCTAGTTCTATAATGTGGCCATTTACCCCTGTATATGTACTAATTACCCATATCTCTATGTTATCATTAACTGAAGCTAGGCTTATGGTTGATCTTGCTCTCATGTGATCCCAACAATATTAGATAACCTAGCATGTATCTCTCCCTATAGTCTACTAATAAGAGACCTCTCACCCTCCATCAATCGATGTCAATAAGGTCTCACACCATCTTCACCACTACTACCACTAACTTGTACCTATGTCTGGGCTTGAGGTCTTATTTATGCTACTATCACCACCTAATCACCATCTCACCCATATACATCCATATCATCATGTACTTCATCTCCATCATGCCCACCATATACTAGACCTACCTCATCCTCCTTTGTATCATGTCCTATGCTTGAAGCACTCTCTTAAAAATACCTCACCTAACCATAACCCTAAGATGTGATAATCTCATTGGTATCTTGGGTCTCTACCATGTTATATAGGCCCTCATCACACTGGGATCTATAATAGAAGTATAATAGTCCCAATATACTAGGGTAATGATATCAAAGTCCATTCATGCAACTACCCTATCTATAGGCCTCCCCCACTAAGGCCTTTCCCAATCAATCTAAGTGAACAAATGTTCCACCCCTAGAACATCATAGATAAAACCAAATTGATGTTAGACATGATCAAGGTGATATCTCTCAATGACTATATCTTTTCATCCTATCAAGTAGCACTTCATAAGAATAAAATAAGTAATGGCCTCATCATCCCACCTAAACTAAAAGCCTCAATATGACATCGTGATGTGTTTTAGGTGTACCTATCAAAAGCATCCCTATAAAATCTCATCTCTCCTACATGTCCTAGTTACACTCTTAATATAATATACTATCCAAATACTATGGGATGATGTGGTTGATGTATGTCAAGAGTCCCCAAAGGTTACTAGATAATGATGTGCTCTTAGCTCCAAATCTATAGAAAAAATGATGGTCCTAAACTAGTAACTCCCCTATATGTACCTAGATGAAGCTCTCTATATAGGTATTACAATAAAATGAGTCCCTAGGTGAACACTTAATGATCCTACACCATATCTATAACCACATCCCCCAAGCCCAGGTGAAACCACTAGCTACTTTTGTTTGATAAGAGAATATTGGTAACAAGAGACATAATAACCAAGGTCAACCTATCAATATTCCTCTCTTACAATCATGTGTCGATATCCACCTATAAGGTCCTGATTAGTTGTAATGTTTAAGCCAAAGTATGTGACTACCAACATATCCTATCTCTATACATGGGTAGATGGAATATCCTATTAACATCCTCTAGCATCACAATCATCTACCATATAACAAAGTTAATTGTACTAGTCTTCAAGTGCCAGGTCTCCACTAATGTTGTCATCAGGGCTTAGCCTATCCTTATCATAGGCATAGTGGCCACATCATGAAGACTAATTAGCTCTAACACCCTAAAATCCACCTTTGTTAATAGTTGCATCTCATGAAGTACCATCAAATGCTAAAAATACAAATCCATCACTCCTAAATCCTCCTACACCAACAACCATCAGTTTATCACTACACTTATCCCCATAGTATAATTTAACCTCACCCCACTACCTAATTCTACCTTACCTAAGCTATATCCCACACACATCCCCTAAATATCCTAACCATCCTCCCTCTCCACCTATACCAACTAATCATCTAAACACCCTTGCATACACCAATACTAGTATCTTATATCCCTCTATGTAGGCCTAAACCTATCTCACCTATCCCATCATACCTATATATCTAGCCCCATCCATAACAAAACCCTAACCAACTAACATCTCTCATTAAACTAAGCTAAAACAATTTACTTTAACCCCTCACCATAACACTTACCCAAACTTTTCACCCTTGAAAAAATTGCTAATCATGAATAAGCCCTAATAACAACTTTGACAAAGTTGTGAATCATGATTTTACAATTTTGATTAACCTCATAGTTAGTCAAAACCATAACTCACATTTTGTGGCTTTACAAAATTGATAATCCCTAACTTGAAGATTTACAAAGATGCTACTCTACAGTCTTAGCATTACAAAATCATGATTCTCCACATAGTTTTACAAAATCATGAGTTACCCCTTCAATACCACTAATCATGATGATAAATCACAACTGAGGGAAAAGTTGATAATCATGGTTTTGTTAGATTTATTTGTATGACATATTTTCTTGTCAAATCCATCTAAAAATCCTACCAAAATTCACAAAAACATTGATCTAGGAGTTTTTAACTCACCACAAGTCTAGCCTTAGTATCTCTCTAGTGCTCTCAAACCCTTTTGCCATGATGGGAAGCTTAGGGTAGCCAATCCATAGTCTCACCTTAGATCTTAATCACTAAAAGTCAAAAAGTGAAAATGACCCAATTTTCACCCTTTTGTCTTATATGAACCCCCCAATACATCCCTAACAACCCATTATTAATACTTGTTTTCTCCAATATCATCTAATTTCCTAATTATCCCAATCTAATCACTTGTAATCACCTTTAACATCATCTAGGGCATGGAATTTCCAACTCCTTACCATCCACTTTATCATCCATTAAGAACTACATCAACTTGAGGTCTTGTAGGACTATGTAGGTAGTACATGATCTAACTTTTGTGCCTAGGGATAGCTCAACCACCATCTCTCCCTTATCACCATCCCATCCTTTGATTATTAGCTTGATAATCATATGTCCTTTCCATCCCTACATCTTATTCTAACTATCTCTTTATTTTTTATCAACAACATTATCCCTATTATATAGTTTCATGATTTCCTTAGCATGAATCATTTTTATGGGACTTATCACCAGATTGAACCCATTATATTTAAATCAATTTCATCTTATCAATCTAAACACTATAAACATTGGTTGTTTATATAGAACCCATCCCTTGATCTACTTTATCCCCTTCACTCTTAGGACATCTCAATTATCACTATTAATTGGGACATCCCAACCCCATCTTATTGTGGTTTTATCCCACCCCACTCTTTTTGTTTAAGTGACCATCCTGGTTGGTTCTCCCTACATACTCTCTCAAGGGGGCATCATATCCTACTAAAATTTGACACTATCTAACATCATGTTTTTTCTTTGAAATAACATTACCCCACTTGAAATTCCCTTTCAAAGAGGGGAAAAATATATTCACTAAATTATTCTCACCCCTTTAATTATACTAATTATGCTAATTCCCACTAATCTAGTTTAATACCCCTATTTCCTAGCTAAATTAGCTAATAGCCTAATAACTCCCATCTCATTACCATATCCTATAAACCTTATTCAATCCCAAAAATCAATTAATCCCTTCATTAAACACCTAATATAACCTATTACCCACTAACCTGCTCCCTAAGTCAACCAGCTAATTTAAAAATACAAAAATAATCTACCTATCCAACTGCCACCCTATTTTAGCCTCTCCTAAACCCCTAAACCCTATGGGATATTTATATAATTTAAGGATTTTATAAATATCCTCCATTTTATCCCCCTTTCTCTAGAATTATCTAATTCTAGAGATCTCAATGGAATTAAAAATTAATGAAAAATCCCTAGCCCTTGATTTTAATGGCCCAAATTTGAATTTGAGACATTTATCTCATCCTCTATGCCTATTTAACCAAGCTCTCTCTCCTCCTCCAAAATAACTTGTAAATCCATAAATCCATTATATTGATACCATCTTACATCCACAAAGCTCTTTTGCATTCATCTAAAAATCACTATCAAGCTCATTCAACCATTTGGAAGCCATTATCAATATTTAGCAAGAAATCCAACATTTAAAATTTTGGGCATAAAACAATCCATTTTAAAATCTTGGAGTGGATTCATAATGATTTAAGATGATGGTAATAATGTTCTTATTATTTGTATTGCCTCTTTTATCCATTCCTATTGGTGCAATTAAGTTTTAGGTTTTATTGATTAGAATTAGTAATATAGATTGGATTTAAAATTTAAGTTTATAGAATGAATTAATATATTATTCAAACTAAGGTAATTTTAAAATTCAATTAAATATAATAGTTATATCTTTATTCTAAGTAGTGAGACCACCAAGTATTTAGATGTTTGTTTTTTTATGCAAGCTAAAACTAGTTTCTAGTATTTCCAATGAATACACACTAAGTTTAAATGATTTGTTTTAAATGGATTTGAATACTCAAGTTCTAATTTTATAATTTGAAAACAACATATATATCTCATGTAAATAAAGAAAATTAGTGTTGAAATAATACCCTTTATTTGCTTAGGTTTTTCTAGAGTTTTTATGTACTTGTGTGCTTGTTTGTTTGTGAAATAGAAGCTTATTTAAAAATAAAAATGGATTATTTCAAATATAAAAATGATTATTTTATTTGACTAAAATTTATTTAATTATTAAATGAAATACTAACTACTTTCTTTAAAATATATGATGTGTATGCAAGCAAATAAATAATCTAACTATTGTTTTTATTGCAAGAGGAGAGAAAGAAAGATTTATTTTTCTATCTATTGAATTTTTAAAATTAAATATAACCTAATTAATTGAAATAAATTAAACTACTCTAATCCATTGAGAAAATAAACAAAATTAAAAATAGAAACCCCCAACTTGATCAAAGTGAAACCAATTTGAAGTAAGAGATGCATTTAATGTGATTTTGTCCTCAACATGATAGCTCCTCTGATCAAATAAGATTGTAAATTATCTATTACCAAGGATGGTATTGAAATAATATTATAAAAGGGGGAATTAATAAAGACACAACTCAAAACAAGAGAGAAACTATTTGTGGATGATTGGTACACTAATTACAATAAATTAGTTTCTAATTCAATGACTTTCATTATATAGAATTATTTGGTGTGGCATGAAAAAAATCAATGATGGAGATTAAAATCAATGTAAATCAGGTTTTGGCTATAATAAGATTTGAACACCAATCTCCAATACAAAATTTTAGATCTAAAATTCCTCTAGAAATAAGATCTTGTAGGAAAAGCATGGAAATTGCAAGGGTGAGTTTAACTATTGGTTAACTAAAACTTAAACTTGGGAAGAATGGGAAATGATAAAAAAAAGAGTGGGAGTGAGATGGGTAGTCATAAGGAGGAGTCAACATGGAAAAAGGAAATAAACATGAATAAAAATATGTAAACACATGAAAAACACAAGTTCTAAAAGTTAGAAATAAATCACAAACAACTGGTGATGGAACCACCTTTATTTGTAGGTGATGATTACACAATTGCCACATTTTATGATAAAACCACCTTATTTAGTTAAAAAAATCTAACATGGTATTATAAAATCACCCTATTAGTGATGGTTCCATCAAGGTGATTTGTGAAACTACTATGGTGGTTTGGTCATCTTTAGTGTAGTTCTATAATGAAGAAGGGTGGTTGTGTCACACAATATGGTGGTTCTATCCTACTTATAAAAATATCAAAAAAAGGCAAGAAAAGGACAACAATAATAGCAAGATATTTTTGGGAGAGACCAAGCGAGAGATAGTGAGAGAGTAGGGACTAGAATATAAGAGAGAATCCACTTGAGCACTTTTTTTTATATCACTACATCATCATTTGATGTTATATCAAAAAAATTATGCCATAATTTTTTTTAAGTGCATACAGGTTCCTCCAATTTTATTACTATTAATTTCAATCTTTGGTTGTACTCTTTCACCATTTCTTTTTCTTTTTGCATTAACTCTCTCAACTTGCTAATACTTTTAGTAGGAATGTAAAGGTAGTAAAAGTCTCCTTTAAAATATTTTAATATGTCTACCTATGTACTTTCATGTTTTGAATAGGTTTTATTTTACCATTTAAGGACATCATCTCTGAATTTTCCTAAAAATTTGGATAACATTACTCTCTCACTAGTGATATTATGGCTTTGCCAATATGAATCTAGTATAACAAATGTTCCTTAGTATCTAGTATCTTCTTTGAACAATGGCAACTTCATTATGTTTTGTGCCATTTTTTTATGTTAGTTTGTTTATGAATGTTTTTAATAGTAATACTACTGATACTATTCCATTTTCTCTATGTACTTGCTCTTAAATTACTGCTATATAATCTTTGTTGATTATTTTTTTATTGTTTAACAATATTTTGACTACGTCTTTTATCTCATCTTAAATCTCCATGAAAATATATCTTACCTAAGACTTCTGCTTAATTTTCTATAAACTCTGTTATACTTTTAAATTCCTCACTAAAATGTTTTAACTATTTTATACTTCTCTTTTATATACTTCTCTTTGTCTAATATGTGGATGTTAACGTCTATTGTGAAACAACATTGGGGATGGCATTTGGTCCAAAGGTTTCATATCCTTGTGGGGCCTCTTCCGATTGGGGTTATGAGGGTGTGTCACTTAGAGTGTTCTCTTCATAATATTATATCTCCATCCTATCTTCTTCTCCAATATTTTCATTAAGTAGTTTATTTTCCCTTAATCTAACTTCATCATAATCTCTTTCTTATATTTCTTTACTATTACTATGAACATTTATTTCTGAATCAGTTTTCTCTATAAATTTATTTCCCTTCCAACATCTATTTTATATTATATTCTTTCTATATTGATTATTTATTCTTGGATATTTCCTATAATAATACTTGTAATTGCTAAAATATATTCTATTGGTTCTACTAGATAACTAACTTCTCCTATTTTTATAGTATCATCTTCATCTCTTCTCTTACTATTTACTAGGCCTCATCCATTATGTGCCAAACTACTCTCCATCCATTGGTCTTCCAAACTTAGGGTTTTGAATAGTTTGGGTTTCCCATCAGTGAAACTAATTATGATAATCCTTCCTACATATCATTCATGACTTTCTATGGTGTATGGTATAATATCTCTTCTATTCTACTCCTCTCACTAACTTCTTTTGTGCCTTCTAACGTTACTGATGCTAACATATACATTTTTATAAAAGGGATAATATCCAAAATTTTAATATTAGGATGTATGATGGTGGAGGGTATAGTGATTTCATTTTATGTTTTAGTTCTCCTTAAAATTATTTGTTATCTCTCTTTATTTTAAATTTTTCTTCTATCCTCTGACCGAATTATCTCTTCCTCAATTTATTTTCTCATCTCTTCATTCACTATTTTCTTATTTTTTAAATTTTTTGAACTACTCTCTTACTAGTATTTCCTTCCCTCTTAACTAACTTATTCTTAATTTTATACTTATCTTATTATGTCCCTACATCTTATTTAACCTAGCCTAACTGTTTAGATAAAATATTATAATAAATCACATCTTTTGAGGATCCCCCTTCTTTTTGCATGTCATCCCTTAGGTGTATGTCCATTAAAGGAGTTATTTTCCATCTCTTCATAACACTCTATCCAAAAATATATTTTTAATTAAGAGTGGTACCCTAATCAAGAAATGTTCTATTGCTTATTTAATAAAGTCAACTTTCTTGCATTGAAACTTATCCAACCTTGAATCATCCAAACTATTAAGAATGAATTGAGTTTAGTCTTAAGCCAATAATAAATAGACCAGGTCTAAGGTGTGTCACGACATTTGAGTTACTCAAGATTTTATTTAGTCCACTTGATGGGTTTATTAATTTAGACCCTACAAACTTATATGTACTTAGCTTGTATTAATATCCAAGGCATAAACTCTATGCAAATGTGACCCAAAATTCTTCCCCTTAGGATAATAATAAGGATGCATTTACTTCAAGTAAGGACTCACCAATTAATTTAGTTTTAGATTTGATTTTTTTTTGAGTATTTCTTCCTACTAATCTTCAATTTTTGTTTATTCTATCTTCTAAAACTCCAATGGATACCTTCCTATGGACATTAGTTAATTGAAGTGCATGTAACACCACCAAATGTTGACATAAAATAGACAACTTGATAAACATATTTATGTGGTTCAAGTTATGTATCCCAAAGGCTAGTATTTTGGGGTTTAATTATTATTTAATATACATATTCATTATCCATTAATTCACATACATAATACATAAATGTTTCCTACTCTAACTCTCTTTATATACATACATACATACATACATACATACATACATACATATATATATAATAAAACATCTATTACATTCCACATATATTTTTATTCTATAACACATTACTCTTTAATATATTCTCACTCTCATATAAGATAATGAAAGTAGTATATATATATATATATATATATATATATATATATATATATATATATATATATATATATATATATATTATAAAACATCTATTACATTCCACATATATTTGTATTCTATAACACATTACTCTTTAATATATTCTCACTCTCATATAAGATAATGAAAATATTATATATATATATATATATATATATAATAAAACATCTATTACATTCCAAATATATTTTTATTCTATAACACATTACTCTTTAATATATTCTCACTCTCATATAAGATAATGAAAGTATTAATATAATTTTTAATATCTTCTCTCTCCCCTCTTATCACTCTTTAAATCTTGTATACTATATCTACCATATTATAATGTTGTGGTATAAATATTGACTAGATATATTTTCAAATCAATGGTCATGTATGTGAAATACATGCCTTTTCTTCATGCAGGTCATCCTATGTTACCATAAGGATCGAATACTTATCACATTGGCTAGTTTGGCTGAAGACTCTATTTTATTGTCTTGGAGATATACTCTATTACTACAATAGAGTTGGAGGTGCTATAGTAATCATATGTTGATCATAACTATTGAATAATTATGACAATAATTTATGTGCAAAAACTAGGGTTTTTATATTAAAGGTATTCCATTCATCAAATAAACTCCCATAGTCAATAATTTAACAGTCTCTAACAAACACATCTACTCGTTTAGGAAAATCATTCACATAGTCAACTAGGATGTAGTTACAATAATCTGACAAGGCCATAGTACACACTTATCCACCTAGTATAACCTTACCCTAATACATAACAAAATATATTTTTTAGATATGACATAGTTCACATGTCCTCCTAGTTAGTTACATCATTTATCTTCCTACATAATCAACATAAATTAGATTCAAGGTAGGTTTGCACATTTCATTGAAATATACTATTTATAGCTCATTTAAAATTATGTATTTCATTGTATTTTACATTAGATTATGTATATATAAATTAGTATTTAATAATTTATATTTTTTATTGAATTTAATTATTAAATCAAATTTAAATAAACATATAAACACTATGGCTACACATGTGATGCCAAACCATGGAGTAGGGGAAACACAAGTAACTCCTCAAATTTCTATGGATATTATTGCACAAAATGTTGTTATGACTTCTAGGAATATACTCATGTGACATCATATATTAATATTAATATTATATGGTTACTACTTAAATTCTTATGCAAACTATTCTCAATCTTCAAGTCAAGGTTTCCCAAATAGAACAAGGTTCTTATAGAGTGTATCATTTAACTAATTCTCAATCACTATTATAATACCCTTTAGACCCTAATATTTTTACTTATCTTTTAACAACAAGATTTTTTTCACCTAATATTACACCATAGGATGTTAAAAGTGATCTAGAACATCCTAAAGCCTTTCGTGTAGTATGTTTAGATTATGCATCTAATGACAAGGTGTTGACTAAGAATTTTCCAAGGAGTCTTAAGGAATATGAATTTTTATGGTTTTATTATGTTCCTTTCCATTATGTGCATGATTTAAATCCTTTATATCATAAACTAGTAACACACTTTTCTATCAATATCAGTGAGAAGGTTTCCTATGCCAAAATTATACAACTCAAGAAAGGACCTAATGAGCATATTAGTGACTATGTGTTTCATTATATTTTTATGCTTTAAATGATGAAAAATCATATGTCTAATAATGAATTTCAATACATATTTAGGAAAATATTACTTTCTCTTATACATGAGTGTATTATGTTTAAATCCTTCCAATATTTTGATGACATGTGTCATACAATTAATGACCTCAAAGTTAAGCTTCTTGCTATGAATAAACTAAAGTATGGGTCTAATCATCCAAAATATTTTAATGCCAAGTTTTAGAGAAAACCAAATTTCAAATATAAGTAAAATGATACTAATAATGAGGTTAAAGTAACATTTAATGTAGTTTCATAACCTACTATATGCATATATTATTGGATTTTAAAAGGACAAAGTTTACATGATTATAAAAACCTCTTCATAAGGTGTTACAAAATATACTTGAGTATAATCTCACATATATCCTACCACCAATGGAGATTGATTTGTTTAAGGCACAACTTAATTGGTTTTTTTTATCAATGCATTTTGTAATTGGCATAGATGTGTCGTAAATTCTTCTAATAGATGCTGTGGTTTGAGATGTAAGATATAAAATTTAACTGAGGACAATACTATTTAGGTTAATTATGTCAATACACCTGTAAATTATTTGGTTTCACAATCTAATGTGAACCTTAAGATCTTTTCTAATCATTTTACAAATTATGTGGTAAAATATACTAACACTAATGTTGTAGTTCATATGACTTACAATGTACATCCTCATCTAAATTCTTATGATTCTAGAACTAGGAAGGGTCATATTTTATATGATATCATTGGTACTCTTAAAATAATTTATGTACAATGACCTACAATCACATTCAATGACAATGAGATAATTAATTATGATTATAATAATGGTCATTATTTGTACATGATTTCATTGACATCTTATACATAGTTTTATGGTGGATAACAAGTCAAGTGAAAACATATACACTATGACATTGCTTACTAGTCATGGGTACACACATATATATTTGGTTGGTATACCTATTATAGTGATATGATTTAATGAAAAGAGATAAAACCCTTTTGGGGACATTATGTTACCACTTATGGTAGGGACTTTTAGGTATCATAAATAAAATTGTTTATTAAAATTACATTCAATGAAATCACTTAATATTTACCTTCCAATGTAACATTTTTATAAGTTTATGGAATATGGTTGTGTTATGTAACTAACTACCAAATAGGTTCAGCCAACCCAAACAAAACTCACTTTTTATTTTACTAAACTAATAACACTAATAATATGAAATGGGTGTATGCACCTCATATAACTAACTATATAAATACAAAACAAGCTATGGATAAACTAACCCAGCAAACCCGTATTGATCTAAAGGGGTATAAAATAAGATGAATTGGAGCTATGACTATGATGTCATCAAAAGTCTATGTTGCATCTAAAACCTAGCACACTATACACTATGTTATTTATCAAATGATATTACATCCAATAAGCCTGCTACCTCATGATTTGTGGCATGAATGACGAATATAATAAATTTCTTATCACCCCATTAAACCATTCTAAAATTTAATATAATATAACATGATCAAGGTTTGATCAACTACATTTATCCATATAAGGTATCACATAAAAGCCCATCGATACAAACCCCAAAGACTGATTAAAGACCATACATTATCTTCCCTATATTAGGTAAGAGGTGAGAAGTATGTAATGAAAAAACCAATCCAAAAAAAGGTTTTTAATTTGCATCATGAATATTAATGAAATAAACAAACCAAAACTGAATTGAAAGCAACAAAATCAAAGCCAAAACTACTACTATAGTAAAACCTTATCTTTAAGTTCACATCTCACTCAAGATGGGTGAATATTTATACACTCAGAATAGATTGTTAGATCTATTTGGACCATAGACCTCAACCATGTAAGACACCTCATAATTAGATGAATTCTTACAATAACTAGAGTAGCTAGGGTGATATAAATAGTCTCCACTATAATGACTGACATAATTTAATTCATCATTCTTTCTATGTTGGGATATTTTTCAAGAAGGACAAACATAAAAAAGATGGCCAATGCCACAAAAATTTATAACATATATGGCCAATACCACCAAATTTATAATATCTAAGCTCTTTTTTGTGTTTATGAGAATTAGAAAATGAGGAATCACTAAAACAACCAATAGAATGAGAAGAATTTTAATGTCAATGTATGTGTTTTGATGACTCTGGAGAATGTCGTGAAGAATACTGATGATAATGTAGATGAGAATGTCTTGGAGAAAGTTATGAAAACACCTTTGTTCACATACTTTTTATAACTAATGTTTTCCTTCCTTTGTAAAGTAGGCTTCTTATATAGGTTGAGTTTTTTTCTTTGTGAACTAACACTCATGTTGAATGAGAAATTCAAAAATGGAATCAAATGTTGCTCTATTGAGCTTATCACTAAGCTGAAACATTTCTAAAAAAATTGTATAGGAGGAACTAAGGAAATTTAAAGTGATTGAAATGATCATATTATCATCTATTTTATTGCCTATAGTACAATATTTTTTCTTCAAAGTTTTTATTCATGAGATGTATTCGGAGACATCTTCATCATCTTTTAATTTATTATTCAATAGTTACATGAGAAGATAAATTTTATTATATGCAATTTGTTTATCATACAAGTATTTTAGTGATTTCCATGATTTCCATGCTTTAGTTTTAATAGATTCTATATGAATAATAACTTGCATAGAATATGATGATTTTAATAACTTAAGTGCACATTTATAACACTTGTGAAATTCAAATAGTTTAAATGCTTCAATAGGAGGTGTGGGTTGGTTTTAGAATAGTTCCCATAAGTCATTACAAACCAAGGTGGTCTCCATATTCATTCGCCAATCCTTATAATTTTTAGGAATAATTCACCCATTTTTTGAAATGAGACTTACAATCTTGGCCATAATGACAAAAACTATTACGATAAAAAAGGAATGATACTTAGGAATTTACCTTGACCCTTTTAGTAAATTTATAAAAAAAAATTGATTCTAGGACCTTTTATGAAAAGGTCACAAATTTTTTTCACTTACACCCTTATATCTTAAAAAATACACCCTTTTTATTCCTTTACATTCATCATACAACTTAAAAACATATTCTAAATTTTTACTTTCTTTTGAAAAATAAAAAGTAAGTTTGATTAAAAGAGTGATTTTGAAGGAATTGAAAATTGAAACCCTCTTTTTTAATGTGACTTACAAAAAATATTTTCTAACTCCACTAAAATTTTTGAAATTATAAAGAGAGAATATATCTTATGATATGTATTTTTTGATTTTTCACAAATAAAAAAATTGTGTGCATGTAAAATATTTTTACCTACACATTTAAATAAAATGAAAATGTTTCTTCTCTTCTTTCTTGTGGGGCTCAATAAGATTATTAATGTTTGAATAAATAAAATATTTAATCACAAAATATTTATTCATTTCCCATAAGCATGCCATCCATAGGCTGCACTAGTTGTACTATTGCATCTAGCTATATAAAAAATAAGTTGACTTTTTAAAAAATATACAAGGGTGTATAAATGGATTCAATGGTAATTAAAACATATTTTGTATTGAATTGAATGTCTTAATAATAGTTTGGAATGTGATACTAATTCTATAAAACATGTTTAACACTGTACAAAGTTTGTACATATTAATTTAACACTATAATTTGTTTCGGGCCATAGAAGAGGAATATATGGCTACGACTATCAATGGTGGGCCACATAAAAGAGGGTTTTATAGATTTAAACAATAAAAATTCAGATATAGAAACATATCTAGTCATATAAAATGAGTTTTTGGAAGCTTTCAGGCATTAAATACAATACTTTGTACCTTCAAATGCCTTGAATATTTATCTCTCCCTCATGCTCAATCTTAACAATTACAGTAATACTCCTTCATGTGATAAAACAGGTTCTAATTTCATTTTTGGGATCATAAATGGAGGTATATAATAAAATTATTTTCACTAAAATCACTTAATATTTACATTATAACGTAATCTTGCTATCAGCTTACAGAATATGTTTGTGGTATGTATGAACTATGTAATTATTTAAACCAACCTAAACATAAATAACTCACTTTTTATTTTACTAAACTAATAACACTAATAATATGAAAGGGGGGTATGTGACCCATACTACCAACTACATAAATAGAAGACAAGTTATGGATCAACCAACCCAACAAGACAAGCCATTTTTACTTGGTTCTTAGTTTTTCCTAATATTGGGGTATTCAACATGTAATTATGATGTCCATGGATACATAATTTGGGCACAATATCATATTTGGTACATTTATGTGTGAAGTATATCTATAATAACTAAGGGGTTACAATTTTAGGTATTTCATATGAGTATCCCTTTTAGCTGAAGACATTTAATCCACTAAAACCTATTATAAAACATATATAGGTTCATCCTATGAAAGAAAATTAAAGAGATGGATTTGATCTTCCTCAAATAATAGTTATTCAATTCCCATTACATTAATGATATATTTGAGTTCATCAGGAGTTACATAGTACATCATGTCATAATATTGTTCTATAGTCTTATTCTCATATTCTATAATGAACACTAACACATTATCCTAGCATACAATGAAGTCAAAAAGCTAATATAACTACTATATCTACCCAACATATGCACGATCATGTTGACTATGATGATGATGTTAGATATTTCACAATGCATGATCACTTATTTAATTTCAATATTTAAACACATCTTAGTCCTTACTGAAAAGTGTGACATTTGCATCAATCTTTCCAAATCCTACATGTGAGCATCCCTTGATGGAATCATTGTTTTGTAGGAACATAATTTAATTATAAATTAAAAAATATATATACAAATTAAAATATTAAAAAATTCAAAACCAAGACTTATACATGACATGCTTTACTAGTTTACATGATTAATTGATGTTATTTACCAGATATATGGTGAATTACATATCAATTTTTTATGAACATGTTTTTCACATTATATATGACTAGGACATAGGATATAATGGTTCAAAAAAATGCATGGACATATATGTAGGACATTCATTACACCCATGGGCTACTTTTATGTAATTGAGGCATGCTTACATTGGGGGCATCTTGATACACTTTTAAAGTTCTATTTTTAATGAGATACCATTGATCATATTGAGATACTTAGAATGTTTATACATTAATTTCTCTTATGTAAAATTTTTAGGGTGTTATTTCCTATGGATATTATACTTTGTTATACTAGATTATGATATTGATTGATTATTTAGACTAACATTACTTGTTATACACATATTTGATCTTTTTAATTATTGTATTGAGTCATTATTGATGTGTGTTACATTATATGTTCTGTGAGTGCATTTGTTGTGTTTTATCACATCATGCATCATTTATATAAGAGGATCCTCTAGTCCATGTCATGTCTATGTTGGGTTAGGGTCAATTCAAAGTCATGGTGGTATCGAGTGATTTTATGCTTCAGGATCATGATATTGTGTATGTATGTGTGTGATTATATGTATGAATATTGTTGAGCATGGTGATATGATTTATATCATGAATGATTCTATTGTATGTGATGCTTATTATTGCATGACTAATTTATATATCTACTTGACATGACATTTATATGATCATTGCCTTAGATTATATGTTTTAATGATAAAATGTTTATATGATGGCATAGATTATAATATTTATATACATACTTTACATGATTACATTTTTATATATAAACACATGATGCAAAAAAATATTTATTTTGATATGAATGATTCATAGATTTGTAGGATTTATTACTCACCTCAAAATGCTAGATTATAATGGGCTTGTCTTCGATATTTAGACCTTGATAGACAAATAATTTATATTTTAGGTTAGATTATGTGATTTAGATGGGATATATTGACATATATGGGTCATTTAACATGATTATGAGGAATAATTAAATATTCTATGACATTGTGACGCATTATATGGAATTGATTGAGCATTTTTATAATATTTATTAGATTAAGTAGATTGACAGGTGGATTATGGCATTCTATATCATTTTGGGGTACATGTGGATCATAACTAGGGCATGAATATTTTTAATGAAAAAATTATATTTATATAATGTGTTTTGATGGGGAATGATGGTACTACATAAGCACTTTTTATCAAAAAATTATTTGTAGTGGTTGAATCACAGTTTAAATACATGTACAAACCTATTTAGGAATTCCACCTAGAGAATTATGATGATATTTAGAGTACTGTGGTTGACAATTCTACACCACTCAACTTCTAGAACTTTTATATCTCTAATGGGAGTTGAGAAATTCATAATGTTCAACCCATGTTTTAGCAATTACATCTCCTTTAGGTATAATAACCCCATGGAATTTCATAAATAAGTTCAAAAATAGGTAGCTTAGTTAACATACCCTCTAGTGTATTCATTTCTAGACTTTTCATTTTCAAGTAATTTAGTGATCTATATTATTTCAAATTTTCTATCTTGAGTGGATATTGATCAATATATTTATTTCCTAACAATGTTTTCATAGATTAAGTAGGTTATTTGGGGAATAATTGGTAACACCAAGATAGGTTAAACATAAGTACTAAATTTATTTATTTTATCCTTTTATTTTAGTTTTTTCACTACTAGAGTAAAAGAGGGGTATTTTTAGACACCTAAATTTGGTATTAGACACTTAAAAACACCAATTTTGACATGCCTTTACATAATTGTACTTGTGTGTACACATTTTAATATTATGTGCACTTTCCCCTATTATTTTCCCCATATACTCTTTTAGATAACCCAATTTACTATCACACATATTGAGGATCACCCTAGTCTATGAAGAAAACCTCTATGATATGATGCATACTATTTCTATATACCAGATCACTATTTCCCCATCTTTGGATAATGTTAACAATAATTTAATAGTTGAAGTTACTGAAGGTGTTTACCTTTATAAACATTGCCCATAAACATATAACATATACTTTTAAAATTTAAACATCTCCCTTGGGTTGACTTATACATGTTTCCTATGTTGATTATTAGGGAATGCTAAAGATCCATCTATAAATAAAAATTAATGATTAAGTTCTTACTCACTTGGATATTACATTAGATAAACTTGAGAGATTTTTTAATACATTTACTACTCCCTTGAGACATTATAAAAAAATACACATCCAAAACCCCTTAAAGGAGTATCCCTAGATCCAAGTATAAATACAAATTGGGTCAAAGTTGCATGTTTTCAAGTTTCAAGTTCCAAAGCATTACATGCATTCTAGTGGATCATAATTGATCATAAACATAGATATATGGTATAAATATTGTAATATAAACAATGATTAATAACTTTGTGGGTAGTGATTGGGATATTTAAACCCATATTTCATTCCTTTTTTACCTAATCAAATTTTTTTAAAAAAAAAAAAAAAAATCAAAAGTGAAGCTAAGACTTCAAGGTAAAGATAAGCCAAATCAAGATCTATGCATAGAACCAAGGACAAGAAATTACATCATCTACAAAGGTAGGCACAATGATCTAAGGTGGAAAAAATAAAACAATCAACCTAAATAGTATTAGTAAACAAAGGACAACACCAATTGAAAAAGGGTTTTGATCTTTGTTGTTAGTGTCCACATAGGTTTTGAGATTCTATTTCCTTGATCTGAACCATCATAGAGCTAATACAAATTATTTTTAGAAGATGTGATGAATATAGTGAGAAACATAAAATATAAATTAGCTAAGTTTAATCCCTTCTTTATTTTCTTGGCCAATTTTAAAAATAGTAAGTGCAATCAATCTCTCTTTTACATTCATATTTGTATGTAAATTCCCTATTTGACACAATTTGAAATCAAAAGTTTTATGTTATTTCAATTACATAAATTCTAAAATAAATATAACACAATGAATATTTAAGGAATCCCAAATTGAAAAATAAACTAGTTTAACACAAACTTAGTAACTATGTTCCCATGTATGCTTCTAAGGGGCATGGCCTGAAACCACTTAGTGAGGTATTTAGTGGTAGTGATAAACTAAGGATGACCATCCAATGAACTAGGCTTGAACTTGTTGATGAAGTTGAGAGCCCAAGCTGATAGATTCCAAGGAGATGAGATAAAACATAAATAGATAGTAGGGGCATTAATATCATCCCAAATTAGTTGGAAAATGTTGTAGTTCTTAGTGTATGCAAAGGGAAATGCAACTAATATATAAATTGATCCTAGCTCAGAGAAGATAAGTCCTGCTTACACTTATGATTGTTAATATATTTGATATTTAGTATCATGACCAACATGGATTTGATAGACCTAAACAATGGATATCTTACCATAATAATATCACTAAGGAGGTTTCCAAATCCTTAGGTCAAGACAAACTATGCAATAATCCTAAATAGGTCCTATTTTTTCATATTAACTAAGTCTAAAAGATAAAATCAAAGTAAAATATAATATAGTGCTCACCAAATCTTGTACCACAAAGTGAGGGTAATAAACATTAAAATTAAACATCCATAGGAGATATACACTCACATCAATGTATACAAAATCCTAATACATGGGAGATAAGTACAAATGCAAATATATCTACTCTTACAAGAGAGGGACAAAGTTAGGAGTACTTACCTATGAATATGAACTCACTAAACCTCAATATCTCCCTTGGCTAAGTTTATTCATAAGAGGTTATTGTGGTATGTAAGGATACCAAGGATAAGTCATCTCTAGGATACACAACCTATCTATGCATCCAAAATACTTATCCATAAGACAAGATTTATATCTCCAAATAAAGTATGAAACCCTAAGCTATGCTCCTCAAGTAGAATAGTGGATAATCATATGCACAATATATATCTCTTCTTATTCTCTTAATAAATAAATGATGAAATCAATGTGTATATATAGCTATATGTAACCCTAATTCTTTCTAAAATTTTAGCAGATAGGGTCAGCCCAATTAAATTTATATCGTTATTGACAAAATCAAATTAGTTTCTAGTCTAGGTCAACTAGGGGATGACCTAGACCCTAAATGAGTTTTGTCAACTAGATTACAAGGTTGATGGGGCTGACATTGTATCATAAACTATCAAAAAGGAGTTTAGGCTAGGGAAGGGATAATGAAGGCAGAAAATGACTAGAGAAGGGTAAAAGATAGGAGGCAAATCTTAGGGAAACATTTTTAGGAGGTGGTTGTGTAGATAAAAACTAGTATTAAAGGGACAAAAATATTATGAAGTAGCAATGGTCTGCCCACCCATTTCCCGATGTACCCCTTAAGGCGTGCACTTAGAGACACTGAGACTTTATGAGTTATTAAAAGATATAAAGTATCAAAAATAGATAAAGTTTGAAAATATTATGTGTATATCTAGGCCCCACTTGAATCTCATCATGTGTCACTCAAATACAATAGGGGATGGTGCTTTGAGAAAAGAACATAGCAACACATAACACTAAAGCTAAAAACTTGTAGTAAGGAGCAAATAAGATATATGAAAACACAAAATTAAAAAAAACACATACCATTACTTGCCTAAGTGTTGTAGATAAAGAAGGAGATGTAAGTAATGTGAAGGTATCTAATGTAGGGAACATTAGGTGAACTTATAGAAATTAGCAAAAAAGAGCAAAAAATCAATTTTTTTACCATATATACATATAATAGGTGAAAATATTCTCTATGATGTCAGGATTCTAGAACATTTTATGGTTCTAAAAAATATCAAGTAGAAATAAAGATATGATCAAAATATAGAATCTGGTAGTAAATATTTGAAAGGTAAAGAATTTAGAATACTAAATATAAATAAGGTGAAAAATAATTCATTTGTTTTTTTTTACTATTCTAAGAAATAGAGCTCTAAGAGACCTAGTTGATCGACTATTGCTACAATGTGAGAATAGGTGTGGATCGTAGGCCACTTCACCTCATGGGTAGAGTCGCATCTAGTGGCATGCTTGCTAAGGTAGTTTAAAATCCCATACCTAGTGGCCCCTCTAGTATTTCCTACTTATTGGGCACTATAGACACCTAAATCTGGCCACCAATAACCTCCAATTAGGATTTTGGCCAATTTTCACTTAAAATGCATAATTTGGCCTAAAAATAGTAAAACATGATAAATGATGTGAAACTGACATATTAAAGTGCCAATTTTGGCTAGAGTATCATTAAATGGGGTAATACAATTTATGGGCTAGCTAACTTTGATCGGATCATTTTGAGTCAAAATGCCAATTTTGCACCTAGGTGCTTTGAATTACTCTATGTTATCAAATATCTTACACAAGGTATGTGCCTTTGTTATTTATTATCAATATCATCATAAATGGGATAATAGATCTAATTCATCTGACATCACCTTCTAATTTCAATGCAATCAAATTTTGGACCAATGACAAGGCATTTTGATCAATTTGAGTAATTTATGCACAAAGTGCTTAATCATGCTTAAGAGATAATTAATCCAAATCAAGGCCTAATTAAGAATTCCATGGAAACTTTTTGAAAACTTATTTTTGGAAATAAATATTTAATATCTACATCATCAAGTGATTTCAATTCTTAGGAAGACATCCCTAGGCCATAAATGCCATAAATATCAAGATTCATACCCTCCATGCCTCATCAATGCCTTCCATGATGCCCTCCATGCCTCTTAATTACCCCTTCTTCCAAAGTCATGATGAGGATAATTATAAACTTAATTCAAAAAATTGAATTAATCCTCAACCACACATCTCAATCTTAGGATAGATGATTCAAGTTGATTCTAGACATTCTCAAAAATATATAAATAGAGAGGCCATGAACATCATTTCTGAGACTTGATAATGCAAAGTTATAATGCAAAAATGATTCCAAAATCCATTGCAATTAGTGTTAACATGTAAAATTTATCCCAAGCCAAGCCAATCCATAAGCCAAAGGTTCTAAGAAGATATGGAGGTAGCCAAGCTTCCATTGCCAAGGACTTCATAAGCATAAAGCCAAGTAAGCCACTACAATAAGCATTTTACAACATCTAAGGAAGGTAAAAGAGGGTTTATTTTGCATTTTAGTTGTGTGTTTTAATCATGTTTGTTAATTAAGCTCTCCCTAGTGTCTAGGCCTAGAGATGTTATGCTAGTTAGTGTGTTTCTTTCATTTTGTTTTCATTTTGAAACTAACATGATACTAACCATCCTCTCTTGAGTTAAATTCTTAGATCACATAATGACACACCTAGTGGGACTATATGCATCTCAAACCTGAAGAAGATCATTTTTTAGCTTTAAAATATGCATTTAGACCCTTAAAACTCTTACAAATTTATTTTCTAACTTTATTTTACCATTTTTTTTACCACAGGTTTACACAATAACCAACGATAGCAAGTAAGATTGTCATCAATTACATAAATTAACTAACATCAGTTAGCAAAACTAACATGAGTTAGATACCTATTGAGATGGTCACATTGGTATAACTGATGTCGATTAGATAACTAACATTGGTTAGCCAAAGTGACCGTCATCGATTATATATAACTGATGTCAGTCACTGTGTTTTTCCTAAAACAAAGACCCTAGAGCTATTTTTTTAAAGTTTATTGTTTTAAACCCAAAATAGCTTCAAGGCTAAATGACATGCTAACATTTTTGCTATAGGACCAAGCTTGACATTTGCTCAAAACATGTTTAAATCACCTTTTGCATGCTTAAAAATTAATTAGGAACCTTGTTTTGGTGTTTAACAAAAGAATTTAGATGTTTATGGTGAATGTTTTCAAAGTTTGTAACTAAGACCAAGAGGTTAGATGAACACCACCAAATCTTTCATTTAAGCTTAAAATTGAACACACTTATCAATTCTTGTTTTCAATAATTATTTAATTAGATTTTGTTTGGAAAAAAGAGGGATATTGCATGTATGCTCTTCCATTTATCCCCTTTAGGGAACCCTTGGAATCAAAATCACCATTCCTATTATAAGTAGCCTAGTCCAAGGCTTAGAAAGAAAGTCATCTAAATCACTCCCTAAAAACTCATCAATGTTTGGATGACCTTGAAAAGGACCCTAAAGTCTTTCTAATTTCATGCTTTCTTTATTTTTATTTAAACTTGGCTTATGAGGGGGACTTCATAACCTCTTGAGAGTTATTTAGGGAAGCTTTGACCCAATATTTCACCTCCAAACATTGACTTCATTTGACTCCTAATTGGAGTTGTACATAGGACGTAGTGGCACTTTGGACATTACACTACATTGAGTGAACAACAAGATGTAGTGGTTGCAAAAAGGACTAGACCATTTTGTAATAAGCCAAGTGATATAGATCTAAAATTTATGATTTTATTTTGCATCATTTGATGTGAAATTCATTGTGAAATTTATTCCCCTAGATCATTCAAAAACTTTCTAGATCTTAGGCAAATCCCCACTTACCATAGAAGTATTATTGATGCAAGGTGAACCTTAAGGTCCATGTTGTAGTACTATCATTTAATTGAAAGGGGGTATAAAAACCCTACTATATAATTAACATTTACTTTTGTATGAACACTTAAAATCCTCTAAAATGATGTATATTGATGGATTCCAATAATACAAAACAACCTTGTCACTTTAAGATCTAAGAGTGATTAATTAGTTGGTCTTGTCCTAGATTAAAGTCTTCTTTAAAGTCAAAACTTGGTGTTAAAAAATAACTCAAACCAAACACATACTAATTTTCCTTTGAATAAAGAGGCATTATGCTACTTGTGTGAGGTCATCAATTTACCTTGCTCAAAGTTCATCTAGATCTTGAGAGTCATATCATCTACTTTGGTATAGTTATGCTTCCCAATTAAGTCCAGACCTTTACCAAAGATGTTTAAATTCCTTAACTTATAATCTAAATTTAGAATTTCACCTTTATAAGTTCATAGGGTTGATGTGTTAAATGGGTTCTCCATTTTCAATAAACTTGAGGGAACTTAGGTTTAATTTCCAATTTGGGTTGAAGTTCATTTAAGACTCATAATCATTGTCATTACTTGATAGACTTAAGCCATTTTATGCTAAATACTTGAAATTTGAGTCTATGAACCACAACATTTTGAGTCAAAAAAAAAAGGTAGTGTTATGATGTCAAAATTGTGGGAAATTATCCTTTCCTTAGAGAGTTTAAAAAAACAAACATTTTTTTTTGTCACACCTTTTGGGTAGTATAGTGTCATTACATTGCCCATAACATTTCAAATATTGTTTCATAGACCTATTGCATAGAGTTTTAATTTTTTTCCTACATTTTTAGACCAATCTAAGTGTACTCTTGTGATCTTTTGTCTAAAGCACAATTATACCATTTACTTTTGTCTAAGATTATTTATCAAAAGAACCAAGTTTAATATCATTTTTGGTGAGAAAATAAATTATTTATAAAGTACCTTTTGTTTCATACCTTATACCTAGTTGATCAAGTTTATGTCCAATAATTAAATGCCTAGTGTTTGTTAGAAGTGTTTCAAACCTGCTAGATTAAAACTTTCATCTATTTTAAGGTCTATATTTTGACGTCGTTTGGCTAAGAGTCTTAACATATGCCTTATTTGAGCCTAGATTTTGATGCCATGTTTGGCCAAAAGACCTAGCAACTTTTAAATTCCTAGATTAGACTGATTTGAAACACTTTGACCTTAGAGTTTGGAATTTTGATTTTTGGTCCATTTACTTGCTTATCTTTATGTGAAGAATGAAATGTTAGATACTTTATGCTAGATTTCTTCCTCATAAATCTTTGAATAAACCTTTTTGATCATTTTGACAAATCTAGACCAAGTTAAAACATCATTTGTTTTAGATTTTATCCTTTTTAGAGTTTGTATAACTCTTTGACCTTTTATCATAAATCATTGACTATGGATCCCAACATGTATTCCTACACTTGTAGTGGAATCAAGTACAATCTAGGGATTACTAATATGGTGATGTAGGAAGAAATGGTGCAAGACCCCTATGCAGATAATATTAATTATGAGATGGATTCTTATCCCTCTTAAAATACTCAATCAGGGGCACATAGCCAAGATCCATTATCTAACTATTTGGTTAACACACTACCTTATTCAGACTAGGACCAAGAACAAATCACATAATACATAGCTACAATACCCACAGTGGATGAGCTAGTTCTTTAATAGTCATATTCTACTAATATGGCTTCTACGTATGATCCATTTTTGTTTGAGAGACATTTTTTAGAAAATAAAGATGAGATTTTGGTTAGAGCCATAAAGGTAGGGGCCAAGTTTTTAGTAGACTTCCCCCATGAAAATTTACCAAGTCTATTAAGAGTGTCCCATAATATCATTTACGATCAAAAGGCTTATTCTAGCAATCCTATGGCTCTAATCCTAACAATGTATCAAGACCCTAATATATCTAATTAAGGCAAAAACATCATGGAAGATCACTTTAACCAAATGTAGAAAACATATCAAAACTACTTAAATTTAGCACATGATTTCAATCAAATGATCATGGAGAGTAAGCCTCTTATTGACCTATTTCTTTCAACAAGAGTGTTTATAGAGTTAACTAGATAAGATAATCCAAGTTCTAACCCATTCATGCAAACTACTTCAATAGATAACTTGATGCATATGCCTATTATTGAAGAAGTGTCTTCAACCTCTACATAGAATAGTGAGCTAAACATAGTGGACAATGTGTAAATAACATCCAATCTTGATCAAAGTGGCACTATTGTAAAAATAACTAGCCAACAACATGTGATTGTAGTTAATCCCATGAGTAGATCATCATACCAAGGAGTAAGATTTTGTACACCCCAACATCCACTGGCTACTTCCTCAAGTGTACAACTTATGGGATTAGGTAATCAAACAATGGCTAATGTCATGCCTCAATGATAGAATGTGATGAATCTTACTCCTTTTCAACAAGTAATGACTAGTATTCCACAATAGAAGACACAATCTAGTGTATCAATGTAACAAACGACAAATAAATTGCCAGCTCAATCAAGGTAAACTAATGTTCTACCTCACCAAGTAATAACAAGCATACCCCTTCAATCATAGACTAATATGCCAATTCAAAACCAAGAAATGACTAGTCAATAATGTGCAAATATTGGTCAATAATAAATGCTAAATCTGTAACTAGATTTCACTTACTCACAGAGATTCATACAACAAGGAGGTCCCCATGTTTCTCAAGTACCTACTAGACAACCATAGGTTCAAAATGTGCTAAAAATTTAGAGATAGGGTCTTGGCCCATAAGTTCCCACTCCACATCAAGGTTTGATTTGTCAGTAACATGTCCCTTTTCAACCACAGTAGGGACAATATAGTTCTATCCCTCCATCCCAACCACAAAATCCTCTAAGTCAACCTTTATCATCAACCTAAACCATAATATTAAACAACCAATTGTGTAATTTCATGTACATCCTAATCCATTTATGCATATTCCTGGTCCATTCTCCAACCAAACCAATATACCCCAATAGTTATCTCCATCATACCCTAGCCAAAGTGTTCCACTTATGACCTCCCAACCATTTACCCAAAGCAATATTCTCCCTCAAACAAATGTTCCTTCTAATTCCTATCCCAAGAATTACAGTAGATGAAGGATGCAATTACATAAATTCAAGTAGGTAAATAGACTAAAAAGCTCAAATTGGATGATGTTCATTCCTATCCATTTAACATGGAGTATTTGTAGTTACTATTTCCTCCAGGATATGAACCACTAAAATTTGACAAATACAAAGGGAAAGGTGACCCTAAGGCTGATTTGATCAAATTCTTTATTGCATATCAACCAGTGGCATATAGTGACAATACCTTTTGCTATTTTTTTCCAAGGAGCTTGGCTAGAAAGCCTTAGAGTAATTTTTAAAGTTGCCCAAGAATTTAGTAACAAATTTTGAAGATCTTTTTGAAAAGTTTGTGTAACACTTTTCCTATAATCTCAAGCATGAAATTTTATTAGTGGACTTAACACAAGCAAAAAAAAAGATGGTGATAGTTTTGCAAGTTATTTATAGTGATGGAGAGACCTTGTAAGCCATTTCACCCATATTTTACTAGATAAACAGTTAGCCACTATGTTTACTAAAAATGTGCATAGCGAGATAGCTTACCATTTGGAACTACAATATGCACATACATTCAAAGAGATCATAGATAAAGGTTTATTGATCGAGTGGGTGCTCATCAATAAGGGAGTCATCAATCTTAATTTATCTAATCAAAATTAAGGTACCAATCAGGGAAATGGCTAACATCAACATCTTATTCAAGTACAAGCATCACAATCATCATAGGTCAATAACCAAGAAAGATCAAAGAAATTCAATTGCAATAGGAATGTTGTGGAAAATGGAGTAAATGAATCCCATCATGTCCAAATAGTGAAAACATCATTTTCACCACCTTTTTAGCTTACTCCTAACCAACAACCTCTCTAACCAATGCTACAAGCACAATAATTAAGACCTACACAAAAAATATAATAGCCTTTACCATTACAAACCCATCCTCCAGGAGAACCATGCCTACACATTGTGTCTTTAGTGACCTAAGAGAACCTATTGAGTCTATATTTTGAAATATTGTTACCACTAATCTGTTTAGTTGGCCTATACCAAAGCATTATCTACAAGGCATTCCTTTTCTTGATTGGTACTGTGAAAATGAATTATGTGACTATCATCATGTCAACATGCATAATATATGAATATGTGTCCAATAAAACATTTAATTGAGAATATGTTAGAAAATGTGGATATAACATTAGATAATGGTTCTTATACTTCTAATCAAACTCTTGGTATTTATCAAAACCCCTTTCCTTGATATAAAAATCAATAACAACAAAATAATCAATAATAACAATAATAATGGCCAATGTAACAATAGAATCAATAGTATCAAAATCAAAGTCCAAACTAGTAGAATCAACAAAATTAGTAGCAAACACCATAATTATAGAATAATGGACAAAACCAAGGTTAGAATGGTAACAACCAAAAAACCTACCATGCAATTGTACATGACTATAGTAGGGTTGTAGGTCATATTATAGAGGGTAGCATTAATACCATCTCCATTAATTCTAGACCAAGCACTAATCAACCTAGACCATTGATAAATAATAACATTTAGCCAAATTACATGGATAATCCTTCTTTGACCTAAGAATGCATACAAACAAACCAACAAACCTAACTCCATCCCAACAAGTCACATTTAACCAAAGTGATATGTCTAATCTTCGCCCACTCCATAATAATCCATTATACATAGAAGTTTATATAAGATGTTATAAAGTGAAATGTGTCCTTATAGATAATAGATCTGGCCTCAACATAGTGTCTCTAAAGCTCATCAAGCTTCTTGGGTACACAATGGTAGATATCTAACTAAAAACAATAACTATCAAAGCCTATGATAATCAAGAAAGAAAATCACAAGGCACCATTAACTTACCAATTATCATTAGGGCTTCGACCCATGATATACTTTACCATTTAATTAATCTTGAGTTATCATATAATATACTTCTCGACAATCCTTGGTTATATGAGATTCATATAGTCCCATCAATGCTACACCAATGTATCAAGTTTTCCCACTCAGGGATGGAAGTGAATATTCCAAGAGATTTATACCCATATGAACACTGCAAGTATCTTGAAGCTAAATTTTAAAGCTATAATTATTAGTAAAGTATGAATCCAAGTTTTAAATAGGATAAAGGAAAGGATATACTTATTGATCATTCATCAGATAATTGCATAGATCCTAATACCTTAGATTCCTTTTCCTACATGCCACCTCCTAAAGATTCTAATCATTTCACCATTTCAAATAATAGACTGAGAGAGTATGTGACCCATGGTACATTTCATATTGCCAATCTTCCTCAAAATCCAAAAAAACCTTTGGGCAACCTAAAGTCACCCCACATATGCATTGGCAACAAAATAACAAAGATAAGGGACCTGTCATATTTCTACCAGCATTTGGCCTAGAACTTGACCCTCTTGAAGGGGATAAAGAATGGTTATACAATGACAACCAAGCTGATTATTATAAAAGTGCAAAGTATCCTATTCCTAATAGAATCATGGAGCATCACAAATATGAAGGGAGATGCCTCAAACTAAATCAACAAGGAACCATCAAGCCAATTTCTATGACTAAGTATGAAAGACTTGGATTTAAATTGCCTAGAGGTGACCCCACATATCTTTTTCAAACTCCATCACCAGTGACTAGTGATGATGATGCTGACAGTGAAGCAGAGTCTAATCATAGCCTCACTTTTGATGACCTAGCTAAAACCAACATGTTTGATAATAATTCCATTTATACCCTTACCCTAACCATTCATCATAACCCTTTAGCATTATATTATCCCCAACTAATAGATTGGGACCAACAAGAATCTATTCTACCAATTGAAGAGTTCTATAATGATGAGGCAATCTGTGACTTTTTAGGCCTTAGAGACAATATTTTGTTGGGAGATCACAAGTTAAGATTCTAAATTACATTGGATCCTATAACATATTTTGGAGAGTGAGTGAACACTCTTAGCCAAAAACAAATAAGTAAAACATTGAGGTCCCAAAGTGAAAACCTCTTTGAGGCACTTTTTGACTAGGGAAAAAGTAAAGATAAAGGCTACTCTAGTGGTGAAAACCTATTTCAAGTACCATTAGATAGGGTTGTCTATTATTCTTATAATTTAGACCAAGAGACCACCAATGATGAACTTACCTATGGATTTGAGTTCATGTTTGAGCAATAATAAGTATTTGATCAAATTCTTTAAGAATTTTTTACTATTTTTATCACATGGATAGATCTCCCATTAAGGGACTTAGATTCATCATGCCTAGGAGAAGTTTAAGAGTAAGTCCTAATGGAGGACCCTAACATAATTCAATAGTTCAAGTCATTGCCTACTATCCTATAAGATGGTTCGACCATTCTAGTCAAAGATACAACATAGGTCAATATCAAGACTCCATTAGACTTGAAATGGATAAAATTAGGGACATCCCTCACTGAGGAGGAACATGATGTCTTTATAACTCTATTGAGATAATTTGCAGATATCTTTACATGTGCCTATTTTGACATGCCATGTTTAGACCCCACCTTATTTCTACACCACCTTGTGGTTAATCCTAATGCTAAAATGGTAAAATAAAATGTACTTAAGATGCATCCTCACATTGATGTATTGGTAAAGAAAGAGTTGAAAAAACTCTTAAAAGTAGGATGTATTTGATGTATTGACTACTCATAATGGATCTATAATGTGGTACCTATTAGCAAAAAGCTTGAAGGGATCAGAATTTTTACTAATTTTTGAGACATCAACAAATCTTATCATAAAGATGATTTTCCCTTGCCTAATATCGACATGATAATCTATTCCATGATATGTTATGAAATTCTTTCACTCATGGATGGTTTTTCAGGATACAACTAGATCAGAATAATACCATAAGACCAACATAAAATAGTGTTCACCACTCTATGGGGAACATTTTATTATCAAGTGATGCCATTTGGCATTTAAAATGTTGGAGCTACATATCAAAGGGCCATGACTATAATATTCCATGATATGATGCATGATATTGTTGAAGATTATGTCGATGACATATTAGGAAAATCCAAAACTAGGGCTGACCATCTAGCAGTCTACATAAGATATTTGAAAGATTACATGAGTATAAAGTTAGACTTAATCTAAATAAATGTGAGTTTAATATAACTTCAAGAAAATTAATTGGCTTTATCATGTCTTTTAAAGGTATTGAAGTTGATCCAGCTAAAGTCCATGTTATAACTAAGATGTCACCACCAAATAATTTAAACTAGCTCTATAGTTTTTAGGGTAAGATCCAGTCAATTTGATGCTTCATCTCTTAATTAGTAGACAAGTGCCATATATTTACACACCTTTTGAATAATGAAGTTACATTTTACTAGGATGATCACTACCAAATAGCTTTTGAATAACTCAAAGACTATCTTGTTAATTCACCTATTTTATTACCTCCTATGCTAGGAAATTCATTCTTGTTATACCTATCAGCTTCCAACCATGCTCTAGGGGCACTCTTGGCTCAACATGATGACAATGGAAAAGATTATGTTTTATACTACCTAAGCCATACCTTAGTTACATGTGAAGATAAATATGCACCTGTTGAAAAAGCTTATTTGGCCATGGTATTCATAGCTCAAAAACTATGTCATTACATGTTCAATAATAAGACCATGGTCATTTCAAAAGTAGATCCACTCAAGTATCTACTATATAAAACAAATTTTCAAGGTAGAATGGCTAAATAGATCGTGCTTCTTAGCAAGTTTGACAAAGAGTATGTCAATCAAAAGGCAATCAAGGGACAAGTTCTTGCAGATCAACTTACTAGAATACCTCTCATAGACATACAACCACTCACATTTCAATTTTATGATGAATCCATCATGACCATCATTAACACACCCCATGAGGAGCTACCTTAGAATCTATATTTGATGGTTCATTAACTACACATAGATCAGGGGTAGGCCTATTATTTATTACACCACAGGGTGATCTAATCCCTAAATTACTTATAATAGATTTCCTTATACAAAAAAAATGGCCAAGTATGAATCACTTGTTGTAGGACTTTGATAAGCAGTGAATTGGAATATATCTCATTTCTAAGTTTAGGGTGATTCTTAGTTAATCATCAATCAGGTTATAGATCATTTTCAAACCAAAGATGATAAGCTAGTTCCATATAAAGCCATGGTTAACATTCTTAAACAATAAATTTCCAACATTTAGTTTGAGCACATACCAAGGGTTAGTAATAGAATAATAGATGCCATGGCTACTATTGGCTCTCTAATTCGATAAATAGGTAAAGCTAGAGAGTATCAGTTTCTCATCAAGAATTTGTTAACACCAGCTCATGAACCTTTAACTATTATAATGATTTGTGATATTGTTGGTCCTAATTCTATTTGGTACTCAAAACTTTACAACTACCTTCATGACCAAGTTATACCACCTAACCTATCTCAAAAAAAAACTAAAGCCCTTATTCATCATTCCACTCATTATATTTTACTAGGGTCTACCCTTTATCACCACAATTTTGATGGAACTCTACTTCATTGTTTAACTTTGGTAGAGTATATGATAGCATTAAGAGAAGTTCATGGAGTATGTGGAGCTCATTCTAGTGGGATATTCATATCCAAAAAACTCTTGCATACTGGTTATTACTATCCCATAATGGACGTTGATGCCATTGTATAGTTTAAATGTTAATGGCATGCCAATTTGATTCATGCCCTACCAAAAACTCTAAAAATGATGTTGACACCATGGCCATTTTTTGCGTGGGGACTTGATCTCATTAGGAAGATCAACCCCACTTTGTCTGATGACCTTAAACACATCATTATTACCACTGAATATTTCACTAAATGGGTTAAAGCTATACCCCTCACTTATGTGATTGGAAAGCAAATTTCCAAATTTATCTTCAACCATCTCATCTACCACTACAATATCCCTTCTGACATTATATCTGATAATGGAGGATCATTCAAGAATAAGGATGTAGACCAACTATGTATTGAATATAACATCACACAATATTTTTCTACAACATATTACCCTCAAGGTAATGGCTAGGCTGAGGCATCCAACAAAACCATTATAAATATTCTCAAAAATATTGTCAATGATGCCAGTCATGATTGGAACCTCTAGATATTCCCTACCCTTTAGGTGTACCATACCAATCATCATACCCCCACAAGAGCCACTCCATACTCACTTATTTATTATACTATATCCAACCTTCCCATTGAGGTTGAATTGCCTTCACTATGCATCTCTTTCAAGCATGTCCTTGATGATCATGACTATCAAGTAGCTCACCTGTAAGAGCTAGACCTACTTGATGAAAAATGCATAGATACACTCAACAATATTCAAGCATATCAAAACTGACTCAAAGACCAATATAATTGGCATGTTAAGTATCAAACATTTTAACTTGGTGATCTTGTTCTTAAATAAAACCAAAAGAATACCATGGATGAGAAGAAGCATAAATAAAAATTTAAACCAAACTAGATAGGGCCTTTCATCATTACTGTAGATTATGGATCAAGAGCATACAGGTTTTCCAAACTAGATGGAGATGAACTTCCTAAGATGATGAATATTATTCATCTCAAGTGGTACTATGGTTGAGCACTAAGGTGTATTGTCTATAAGTACTATTTTAGTTATGCCATTTTATCTCTATTATTTTTTGTAAAAAATACCATCCTTATCCATCCTCTTTTCTATATTCACTTTCCACTTTTGACCTATTAGCCCAGTGTATTCTAAATCCTAGCCCACTTGACCTTGGTTTTTTCCATTCATTACACATTTTCAGCATCAAGGTTTATAATCAATTTCATCAGTTAGTTCAAGATAATTTTGACAAAGATCATATTTTAGGATAGTATGATAGAAGTTTTGATAGTTGCATCCTTCATTTGTTATTCCTTTCTTACCACCAGTCTTGTTACTAATTATAACCACCTTTGGGAAAATTATTACCTTTGATCTATGTCATTATGTACTATTTATAATTACCTATGGGAAAATTAGGGGTAACATTAAGCCTTGACATACCAACTTGCCACTTTCTATGTCATACTATGCCTTTTTACCAACCATGCTTGTTTTGTTTGAATTGACTACTACATTAGTCAAATTCCTCTACTATAAGTGTGGAACTATAGTGACTTGAGGTCCTACTCTAGAACTATGTAGGTAATGCTCAATACTTACTAAGGTTAACTCAGTCACCCTAAGCCATGCTCTTGCCATTTTATAAGAAACCTAAGTCATGTTCTCACTATTTTGTGAGCAACCTAATCCATGCTATCACTATTTTACAACTAACCTAATCCATGCTATCACTATTTTAAAAGTAACCTAATCCATGCTATCACCTTTTTATGATAAAACTAAGCCATTCTCTTGCCATATTATGAGCAACCTAAGCCATGCTCTCACTATTTTGCGAGCAACCTAATCCACACTCTCACTATTTGGTGAGCAACCTAAGCCATGCTCTTGCTATTTTGCAAGAAACATTAGTTTAAATTCTCTCACCATTTTGTGAGCTTGAACCATTTAGTGTCTCATCATTCTTTATTGAGTTGAGACACTCCAAAAAAATTCCAAAAACATTTGAAAAATTATTAGAAAAGAACAAAAACATTGACCACTTCTTTGCCTTAAGGATTCTTGGAACCCTTACTAAATTACAAGAAAATCACTTGTCATTTAGTTTCCCCATCCTTTTTTGGCCTTTTTCTCTCATAAACTTTCCATTTTACAAGACCATTACTATTATTCTATCACATCCATTCTATTTGTTTTCCTTGGTCATCATATTCTTCCCATCTCCTGGGAGAACTACATTTGGCCTAAAGTTTTTTATTGGATATTACATCCATGGAACTATGTAGGCAACATCCACTTTCCTATAACATATGGATATAGCTAAGCCACCCCTTCCCTTTTCTTCTATTCCCCTATTTTTTTCATTTTTTAAGTTGTCACCTATTTTCTAGGGGCAATGTTTATATCGTTTCTAATTGCATTATTTATTTATTTATTTCTACTTATTTTTATTTGTTTGTCTACCTATTTGTTTAATTTCAACACTGTTTCCTTGATTAAATTTATGTGTGTTCATTGGGTGATTCCTTATCCACACTTGCACTTGAATCCATCCCTATTCATATGTTTACATTGTCATCATGGTTTCTATCATTGGTGCATTGTTTTCTATTGAGTAGTGGATTACGGGAGTCAATCCTCATACATATTTAGGCCAAGTCCTCATGATGTTATACCATGATGCCTACCGACGTGTGATATAACAAACCTCAACTTCATGAAGTCTATTTATCAATGATGGCATCTCTTTGACACTGACATCTCGATTCACTCCCAATCATATCCCAAACAAAGTAATTAAACACAAAAAAAATTCAACCTTTATTAGTTTAAACGAGTATTTACCTACTAGTAGGTTGTTCCAATTTATCATTACCCTTTATGTTAAGTTATCATCATCATCCAAGTCTATCATGTTTATCATAATCAGGGTCAATGATTATAACCACCTATGGGTAAATCATTGTACACCGTCCCACTTGCATTTTTCAATGATTATAATTGCCTTTGGGCAAATCATTATGTTGTTACCACTTTATTTTTTTTCCTATATATGAAAATGTTATTATCTTTTTTATCTATCCTAATTGGAATAGCTCCATATTTTCAATGATTATAACCACCTTTGGGAAAGTCATTGTGTTATCATACCACATTACCACTATCAGGGTACAATGTTTATAACCACCTTTGGGAAAACCATTGTGAACCATCCCACTTGTATTCTCAATGATTTTGACAAATTTTTTAGTATCATTATGTTTTCACCTATCATATTTCCTTTCCTTGGTCCCCTCATTTCATTTCTTTCTTTTTGAGGGGTTGTTTGCTGACCTACTTGTGTCAACCATTCCCTCAAAGGGGCATCACACAATTAGTTTATCATCATTGCAGTTATAGGAATATAAGACCTTTTCATTATTTTAGAATATATTACTATGCTTATAACTTGTAATACCTTTCCAAACAAGGGCAAACTGTAGACACCTAAATTTGGCAACTAATAACCTCAATCAGGCTTTTGGCCAATTTCCACTTAAAATGTATAATTTGGCCTAAAAACACTAAAACATGATAAATGATGTGAAACTAACATATTAAAGTGATGATTTTGGCTAGATTATTATTAAATGAGGTAATGCAATTTATGGGCTAACTAACTTTGATCAGATCATTCTGAGTCAAAATGCCAATTTTGCACCTAGGTGCTCTAAATTGCTCTTTCCTATCAAATATCTTGCACAAGATATGTGCCTTTGTTATTTGTTTTTAGTATCATCTTAAATGGGATAATGGATCCAATTCATCTAACATCACCTTCTAATTACAATCCAATCAAATTTTGGACCAATAACAAGGCATTTTGATCAATTTGAGTAATTTATACACAAAGTGCTTAATCATGCTTAAGAGATAATTAATCCAAATCAAGGCCTAATTAAGAATTCCATGGAAAATTGTTGAAAACTTATTTTTGTAAATAAGTATTGAATATATTCATCATCAAGTGACCTCATTTCTTGGGAAGACATCCCTAGGCCATAAATTCCATAAAAAGTAGGATTCATACCCTCCATGCCTCATCAATGCCTTCCATGATGCCCTCCATGCCTCTTAATTTCCCCTTATTATAATGTCATGATGAGGATAACTATAAAATTAATTCCAAAAATTGAATTAATCCTCAACCACACATCTCAATCTTAGGAGGATGATTCAAGTTTATTCTAGACATTCTCAAAAATCTATAAATAGAGAGGCCATGAACATCATTTCTAAGACTTGATAATGTAAATTTATAATGAAAAAATGATTCCAAAATACATTGAAATTAGTGTTAGCATGCCAAATTGATCCCAATTCAAGCCAATCCACAAGCCAAAAGTGCTAAGGAGAGATGGAGGTAGCCAAGCTTCCATTATCAAGGACTTCATGAGCATAAAGTCAAGCAAGCCACTACAACAAGCATTTTGGAGCATCCAAGGAAGGTAAAAGAGGGTTTATTTTTCATTTTAGTTGTGTGTTTTATTCATGTTTGTTAACTAAGCTCTCCCTAGTGTCTAGGCCTAGAGATGTTATGCTAGTTAGTGTGTTTCTTTCATTTTGTTTTCATTTTGGAACTAACATGATAGTAACTATCCTCTCTTGAGTCAAATTCCTATATCACATACATAAGATGTTAGAGATTCAAGAAGGAGAGGAGAAGGAGGAGTACCAATGGAGATACCTATGATTAGGTCATGGTAATAAGAGGAGAGGACATGGATGTGTATGTAGGCACATAATAGGAACCACAACAAGCATTACAATAATAGAAAAAATAGTGACCACCTCAGCCACACCACATATGGAGGCACCACCAATGAGATTAGGCACATGCAAGTTATACAACATCAAAAGATTCAAAATTCATTTTGGAACATAATTGGTCTATAGAGGCACCTCTTAAGAGAGGATCATGACATGCTCAAGTGGTGACTCTTAGATTTTCACTAGTATAAAAACAATCTATGAAGGAGGCACTCATTAGTTGAGTTGATGGAGAGATCATGATTATAAGATGAGTAGATGGGAAGATGGTGGTTAGTGACACCATTAATTATGTGAAACATTATAATTTAGATTTTAATCTTTTATATATGACACTAGTTGTATGTGATTATAGTAGATAGATAGATTTTGAGATATATATGTGATCTAATATCTATCTAGCTTTGGTTTTATAGATCTTAAAATAGAGGAGATTAGATTAATATCTATGGTTATATCTATGTAACATGAATTTTTGGATGGGTTACTAGCTCTATATGACCCCATCATACTAGATGATCATATCTTTCTATCTACCCTAGCCCAGATATGTTGGTTTAGACTAGTGGGGAAGGCTATGAGGCATTTGCAGGCATATGGAGATGGATTTTAGCCACCAAATTTGTTGAGAGAGGGGGAGGCACATGATTTGTAGGCCTTGGATTAGGAGATAATGGCACACATAGATATCGCTATCTATATTATATAGGTGTAAGATCAAGTGGCCAATCTACAAGGACAAGTAGCAGGTTTGAGGTCCTAGATAAACTCATTATAACATACCATATAGAGGGATAATCCTAGGCATCTATGGGTAGTGTAGCTAGGCCAAAATATAGGCATGATGGATCCTAACCTTAGAGATGGAGTGATTGTATTTTATAAAATACATGATATATATATATATATATATATATATATATATATATATATATATATATATATATATATATATATAGACTGTGATAGTTGGATTTGATCTCATGAGTTGTATTTGGTTGTGGATGTTGATGCACTAGCACATGTATCTAACTTTTGTTGTATATGTTATGAGAAATATATGTGGAGTGTTTTATTTTCTAGTGTTATGTGATACACATGCATAGTTTTAAAAAAAGGCAAAAATGACTTAGAAAATTATAATTAATAAAAAAACAAATTCACTACACACTATATCACGATGGGAAATGTGTAATAAAAAAATGACTAAATATAATACACCAAGGATGGTAAAAAGAGATAACCAAAATGTTTTTAAACCATGTAAAATATTTTCACCAAGTTAAAACAAGTAAAGTCACACTATATCATGTTGGGAAGTATGAAAATAATGTAATAAAATAGAAGGCACAAGAAAACCAAATGGTATAAAAAAATAGAATAATTAAGTCAATCAAGCATACTAAATCACATTGGGAAGTATAAAAGAGAAACACAATTAGAAAAATGAACTTAAATTCATCACACTAAATCAAGTTGGAACGTATGAAAAATTTAAAAAAATGGTTGTAATCATACATGAAGTCAAAAAATAAGAAGATAAAAGTGAAATATCAATGAAATAAGCATAAAACATATTATATCATGATGTAAATCATATCAAAGACATGTACCTCATAATCTATCACTACTTCTCTCAAATTTGACACATGTAATTTCATTATGACTTAGGTATTAGAATATTTTATGAGGAAATCCTAGTCCTATCCATGGTATTATATTGAAAATCACAAAAGGAACACTAATGAGGTGGATATAACTAGGAATTATTTTAAAAGGAATGTTTAGAATGTGGTAATTTGTGAGGAAGGCCTAGTCTTACCCATGGTCTTACAATCCAACTCAAAAATGGAATCCTTGAGGGGAATGATCAATTAACAAATAATATTTATCAAGGGGAAATATTATGAGTGTTTTAAATGGAGGAGGGAATGCTAAAATCACAATTTAGGCATATATGAGAAGACCTTAGGAAATATGAGTCACACTAAAGATATATAAAAGGTACTAAGTGTATAGTGACCATAAATATACAAAGGATACCCATTCACAATAATCACAAAGTTGTATATGAAAATAAGTGAGACACTAAGATTGAATCATGTTGGTGAGATTAAAAAGAAAATTAAAATAGACATACCTTCCCATAATATGTTACTTATTCCTCAGGACATCTTTAGAGCCATCATTCTACTACAAAGATTGGGTACTTATGTGAGAAATTAGGTAGCACTAAAAGATTTTATCATTCTCCTCTTCCAATATACTAGCCTATCACACCCAAATGGACTTTGAATCTATCATGAGGCCAACTATAAAGTTTGAGATTCAATTAGAAAAGAGAGATGTGATTTGAACCACATCTTTTAGTGTGATTTGACTTTTGTAATTTTTATTTTTTTGTATATATCATTGCCTTTTGTTAAATGTTTTGGATTTTAATTTTTTATGTATTTTAAGATTCCTCCTCCATATGACTTGGAATATCCAACATGAGGGATAAAAATGATACACATGAATGATCTTTAGAATTTGGATAAAGGAAGCTAAATATACAAAGACATGATTGAATAAAATACTTAGGCTTACCTATGAACTAGTATGTTATCTCAAGTTTCAACCATGTGTATGCTTAGTTAGCAAAATGAAATAAGGGGAATAAAGGGAGATCCAAAGTGGATCAATAAGATAGAGAATGACAATCAAATGACTTGTTTTATAACTGATCACATGGTAAATAAGGATTTACTAAGAGGAGCAAGGTTTATATAACCAAGTCACAATAATAATTATCTATGTTATAGAGATAAGGTAGCAAACAAACATGAGAAAAGATAAATACAACCATGGACAAAAATTAATGAATAAAGAAAATAATTTAATCATGAAAATAATCCATAAGAGATCATAAAAAAATAAAATGAAACCATAAACAACACATAATGATAAATATAAATATCCATGTAAGATAGATAAATGAAAGAAAATTTTACATTGAATCAAATGATATAAAGTAGATAGATATAAAAGTGGAACACACATCCAATCTAAGACTATAATGAAAAATAAAGTGAAATAACACCATGTTATGTTCACAAATACTAGTAAATGTGTCCACAAACATTATCCATAACATTTGATAGATCTCTATGAATATGGATCCTAATTATAGTGAGGGTCTCATTTATCTTTAGTGAAATTTATGAAAATACCTCTCATTAAATATCCTCTACAAAAAAATGTAGGTATAGCTAAAGGGCATTGCTCACAAAAACCATCATGCATAGAATACCTAGGATAAGGAATACAAGTAGGATCTTTGGGATAGGAAGGATCCATCAATGGATAAGGGACCATAGGGGAAAGATGATCCATGGGTAGAGAGGGAACCATACGTGGAGAATATTTTATGGGTGGAAGAACCATAGGAAGAGAAGGTAATAGAAATGAAGGGACCACAAGAGAAGAAGGGACCACATGTGGAGGGACCACTGGAGAATAAAGAGGATCATTCTTACATGTGTGACCTATGGGAGGAGGAATAAAAAAGGTAATAATGGTCACAATATGATCCTAAATATGTTGTTTTAGGATGCAACAATGATCAGTGTGATGGGTATCACACTAGTTTCATAGATAATATACCTCTCCATATTTGGGAATATAATCAAGTAATAAATTGGGAGGAGGTATAGCCTTGTGTATATAATGAGGAAGGGTAGCATGAAAGGTGTCAATATATTATCACAACTTTACACAATGAGTGGAGGAATGATTATATATGCCATGGAAGTAACATATAAACTTTTTATTAGTATTTATGGGTTTACAAATAGAGGAAGTAGAATAAAGAGTCATGGGAGGTTGGTATAGTTGGTAATCTCTGGTCCAATGACCAAAAACTCTATGAATTTCAAATTAAGGATTATCAAACCATTTTATGGATAGGGGATGAAGCTATAGTAAAGTAAGTAGGCCATTACCAAGGGGAGGTGGGGCTAATAGAGAGACTGGGTGAGGCTCAGTTGAAGGAGGAACATAATTAGATATAAGAAGAGGCTCATATAAAGGTAGATTAGGAGTAGGATCAAAAATATGATTAATAGATGGAGGAACAAGAATAAAAAAGGGATTAAGGATGGTAATAAGCATCTCAAGGGCGAAAAAATTATAGGGACCATAGTATCTAGTGAAATGATAGGGACCAGTCATAGCATGATCCATAAGCATGCTCCTAAGAGGTTCTTAGAAAACTAGATGTGTTCCATGGAAACATGCCATCTTTACCCTAAAAACAATAATAATAATGATAAAATTAGGAACTATAGAATCGAAATAATGATAAAATGAATGGAAAGATTGAAATAAAGAAAAATGATAATGAAGGATCTCAACGTCTCTATCCTAGACAAGACCTCATAGAAATGGACCTTTTAAAGTATAACCATAATCATAATTGGGTTTATGAATGTTGATGATGTAGGTATGTATGGTCTTCTCATCAAAATTTGAGTGATGAATTGAATACCAAGTTTTAGTTAAGACCATGGGTATGTCATCAATAGGTGGTTGGAGAGATCACAAATTCAAGGATGGTGAAACTTGGGAAAGGAGATGAGGATAGAGATATAAAGTTTTGATTTTGAGGTTGATCTCATCTGGTTCATCATCATCTAAGTCTAAGAGGTCAGGTGGTATATTATTGATGAATTTGGGGTGATCATGATAACCTCATGTAGATTTGATGGTGAAATTGAAATGTTGAGATTCTCAAAATGGAACACTCATCAAGGGTTCAAAATTTGGAATTTTGAATACACCATGGTCTTAGAATTTTTAAAAATCATAATAATTGGTATCTCCTTGAATCTTATATATATCACCATTATCGGGAAACTTGACACATTGGCAAGTAGAAGAGGTGATAGATCATATGTGATTAGTCTAAGGCCTACCAAGCAAGATATTATAGGAAATGGGAAAGTTAAATATCATAACCTTCACTTGAATAGTGACAAGTGATATGGTAATATGGATCCACACATAACTTAAAAGAGGCATTTGCTTTCAATAATATTGACATATGTTGCATGTGGACTTACGGTTACACGTAGAATATCCATGGGTTTTAATGAAGTTGAGGGAGGAAACACAAGTACCTAAACCCTCATCAATAAAATCACACTTGACTTGGATATCACCAATTTGGATGTTTATAAAGAGTGGATGATCATCCAAGGGAAGCATAATCTCATATGGGATCATAGAAGCAAAAAGAAATTTGAGAAAAAAAGAAGTGTCAATTGTTTCATCAATGTGTATAAACATCTCTTCACATTATTTCAAGATACTATCTTCTGACCCAGATAAGGTAGCTTCAAATCCTAATAAGGGTGGAGGGGGGATTTTCATTTTGAATAAGAGTTGCATAAGGTAGTTTTGATGATGTAGAGAAGTCCACTTGAGTTCAAGAAAGGGAATTTGAGATGGGATATTGGTAAGCTCCATGATAGGAGCCCATTCATCATAACCCATGGGTGGATTTCTAGATAGATTCATGTAATGTTGGAGGAGATCCTATGAAGGAGGATTAAAAGTGCATGCAAGCTTGTGTTGATAAGATGCAGTCAGTTTATTTTGGGGACAAATTAGTTGATTGTCTTGATATGATGGGGTAGTTTATTTAGGCTTATCTTGTGAATGATTTAAATAAGTGGTAGTATAAGTTTGAATAATATTATCTATGGGTAGAGAGGTTGTGGAAATTATATAAATAGTATGAGAGGTGTTATCCAATGGAGGTGTTGGAATTAGTTCTTGTAAAGAGATAAGGTCCTCTTGCCCCAACTTTTTTAGGTGAGTCAAGGAATAATTTTAGATAACATAAAAAAATTGAGATGATGGGTGTGTGTGTAGGATTAGAATCAATTAAAGTGGCTACCCTTTGCATATTAGTCATATTTACCACATTATCTTTGGGAGTCTTGTATATAAAATTTTTAATGTGGATGGTGGAAGGAGTAGGCTTATCATTATTATCTTGATGATTATGAAGAGGGTATTTGTAGATGGCTAGATGAACATTAGCCTGGTTCAAATCTTGATTTTTATTTTGTGTATCTTGATCTTTGAAGGTGATGTCATAGTCTTGTTGGAATTTATGAATGAGGGAATAGTGATCAAAATTTAGACCAAGGAGTAAATAAATAGATAAATTATGTAATTGCCTTCAAGTATCGTGTGAGTGACCCTAACTAGCATGAAACCAACAAAATTTATTTAGATCATACCATGATTTCTTAGGGTGAGTGGGGTCAACTTCTTGTGGAAGAGGCCTTGGTAGATGCTTTTGGATTTCCACTAATTATAATGGCTTATGAACATTGATGTTGTTTATTTTAGAAAACTAAGGATTAGGGGTGTGTTTTAAAGAGGAATCTTACTCTGAATTAGGGTTGGGAGTAATATATTGAATATTATGAATGGTATCATGGGAATTGGTGACACTATCATTAGTGTGATGATTTTTATTTTTGATGAGTATACAAGTGCCCACAGGAGGTTACGATGGCTTAAATAGATGCATGAGAAAATATTGGTGCTTGGCTTGATAAAGGACCTCTTCTAAAGTGTGAGGAGAGAGAATCTTAACCTGATATTACAACTTTGGATAATAAGAATTAGTAAATAGATGAAATAGGTTATCTTTTAACATGTTATGTTCATAGTTATTAGATAAGGTCTTTTACTATTTAATGAAAGCCTATGCAGTTTTAGTTTCAAGTTGTTTGAAATTGATAAAATGAGCCAAGTATTCTTAGGGAGGTCACTAGTTTGAAACTCTTATACTAGATCATTAACTATATCTTCCAAACTAGTGATAAAATGGGGCTTGAGTTGATTATACCAATCTAAAGTATCTCTAGAGAGGGTTTTTGCTAAGAGCTTGGTAGCAACAAAAGTGCTTAACTTGACCCAATCTTTGTAGAGATTACCAAATGATTTAAAATGTAATGTAGGATTAGTTGAATCATTATAAATAATGGTAGGTGTGATATCTCATATATCTATTTTGGAAATATGAGGCATAAGAGGTTCTTTTTAAATATGTTTAATAATTCTTGTAACAAGAGGTGGTTGGGGAATGAGGTTGCCATGGGAATACATAAGGGGGGGTGGGGGAGTTTTGACTATATACTCCCCATAAAACCTATTGAGGGTGATTTTTAAGGTTTAAAGTGATTCTACATTTGCATCATTTGGTTAGTATTATTATCTTGGAAAGAGTTTATTTGATTAAGAGTTTATAACAAGACTTGATGTGTTTGAGTGGTGTTTTGACTAGTTTGTGTAGAATACAAGGCATGAACATTGGTATTAGTGGATTTGGGTTCTATTATGAGTATTTGTATGCATGACACTAGTGGATTGAGAGGGGTTGGTATAAAAGGAGGTACTAGTGGCATGATTAGGATATGTAGCAAAAGATACACTAGTAAAAGGCTTAGAATAGAAATAAGCATTAATGGTAGGGTTACCATTGGTAGTAAATGGTGCACTAGTGGATGGATTGAGATGGGTGGGTCTTGAAAAAACCCACTAGATGTTGAATTTTCCATGTTAGTAGAGATACATGGCATGGAGGTGGAATAAATCAAAGAAGAAGAGGCCATAGTATGAGAAGGAGTCAAAAAGAAGGTAGAGGTTGAGAAGCAAAGAAGGTATCACTCATAGATCTATGAAATAATGTGGGGGAAGGTGATTTGGGTTCTTATTCTTGACCACTTATCATAAGGTTGTAAATAATGGAAGGGTATTTTGCCCTATGTTGAATAAAATCATTAATGAAGAAAACCATTTCCAAAGTATACTCTAATTTAGGTTGATCTTATAAGGATAAAAGAGGGTTATGAACTCAAGATGAATGAGGAAGAGTCCCATAATTTATAGTTTGAGTGGCCACATGCACATTTATTTTTTTCTAAAGTGGAAGACACAAGTTTTTTATGGGGAAACCTAATGGGATCATTAAATCTCATCATTTATATTGAGTTCAACTATGTGTTTTCCTCGAATAGGAAGTTCATCTTGAAATAAGGAAGATAAAAGGATCATGTAAAGACAAAATCAAAAAATAGGATATAGAGTCAGATTGGTCGACTATATTTTGTAACCTAAGGAAGAGAACAAAAAGATAAGCATATAAAGTTGTTCATGTTTACCATGTATTCTAGACAGGAAAGCTAAACAAGATGATAAGGACCCATAGTCATGAAGTTTAATATGTACTATTGAAAAAAGAACTAAATAGGGGGATAATAAGACACAGTCATGCAAGTTTACTATGTACTATAGGCAAGAAGGTAGAATAGTCTATAAGAGACTATATTGACCAAGACAATAATGTTCTAAAATAGGGGAAAATTTTCATGATAATTTGAAGTAATAATGAAAGCAAACACACAAATAATTGGATCAATGTGATTTATCCACTTGGAACACAAAACACATACCTTGCATCAATGCTAGCCAATGCAAGTTTTTTAATACAACACATAATGATCAAAGAGTAAGTAATAAATGAAAAGTAAATGCTAACTAATTGGTCACCCTAAGTGTTATTAGATTATAATAAAATTTGATTTTAGTGTAATAGAAAAGTTGGTTAAAATAGGCAACTAAAAAGTAATCTAAGGTTGGTTTCAGGATGTTTGGGCTGAAAGGGATATGTATTAGCAATGGTACTAGCCTAGTATTGGGGCTTAACCACTCACTTCACAAGCCTAAAATGATAAGGGTGTTGGGTGCTTTACCAATATATACCATTAACCACATATTTATATTTGGACAAAAAACCAAGTTGGCTTCCCCCTTGGTGATGAAATCCAAGTAGGTAGACCTCAAGAAGACAAATATTTAATGTTTTTTAAATGTAAAGTGATTTAATAGTGTGTGAAAAATAGTAAAATAGTGTAACTAAATTAGTAATTTTAAAACCACTTATTTAGACTATGTGAGTTACTCTAAGCATGCAAAAAAAAAAAAAAAGTGAATTAATTACTAATAAATGGATGTTAATTCCTTGATTGAGAATAATATAGTCAATTTAGGTGATAATATATGAAAACAATATAGAACATAGTTGATTGGGTCACTATTTTTCTATAAAGCTAAGGTCTTTAAGAACAAAGTCAAACAGGTTGACTACGTCTCTTAGATAGAAGACACACTATATAACTAAGCTGACCAAGTCAATCTAGTTAATAATAGGGTTGTAGTTTTGTAGACTACAAACTTATGGAAAATAGTATTGAAAGAAAAACTGAAATGATAGAGAGAGAAAAAAGGAACCTTTTTGGGCTTGAAGATGATTTAGATTATACAATTTTATGTTGCGATGATTAATTATTGATTTCAAA
>JARHVA010007079.1:355000-470000 GCA_037957365.1 Torreya grandis
ACACACACACACACACAAACACACACACACACACACACACACACACACACACACACACCAAACTCTCATTTTCCTAGGTGAAATGAATGGAAATTAATTGCTTTTCTACTAATATGTTGAGTGTTGCTTGTATTATTTATATTTATAGATAGTAAAGCATGTCTGAATATGTTTTGAGAGGTTGCTTGTCTTGATGTTTTTTATTAACATAATATATGCATATTTGGTATTGATTTTTTTTGTTTCCATTAAAACTTAATATGCATTAACCTATGATAATCTATGTGCAAGTCAAACTAATTATGTGTTTTAACACTTATTAGAGTGTTAGGTGTTTATTGATCTTGTTTGATTTGTTTATCTTATGCCCCCTTTTGGTGACAAAGTAAGGAAGTGAAAATAGGGTGAAATCACCCAAAGTAATTTAATAGAAAAGTAACTTTGAAACTTTGGATTTTGTTTGATTAATGGTTATTAGAAAATTCCATGAAATTCAAAAAGGAAGAAATTAGATTTAACTAGGATGAGTTGACTTGGTTATTCAACAATGATGGAGAAGTTTTATGTGGTGTCCATGATAGAAATTAGGGAATGGGATGTGAGTTATTAAGATTAATATGAAAACTAGGTGGAAGTGGATGTGAGTTCATAATGGAACACTTGCAATTTAATAGGAGATGACTAGTCATGAAAAATGTGGATAGGGTTTTGAAAAAAGATAATAAGAGAGAAAACGAAGAGAAAGAAAATATGGTATGGGAGAGAATATATCTTGGTAGGAATAAGGAAAAGACTCAATTTCACACTTTTAGGATGCATCCATTGTAGGACCAAGTCGGTGAAACTTAAAGTTGTAATTTGAGTATTGAGTGTAGACATATTCTAGCAAGAAAATATGGTTCTTTGATATGGGTTATTATTATACTTCATTTGAATGTATGAATGGTATAATTTTATTGTTTTGAACTAGGGTTTTAGGTTTATACAATGGAACTCAGTTCCATCCACATGCATATAAATAGGATGTTGATCCCGTGTGCAAGGAAAAAACTAAATTTTATTGGTAAATTTTATTAATTTAAACTTAGGGCTTAATGTCTTATGACCTAGGGATGGAAATTGGTTCCATATACATGCCTATAGAGATGAGGTTAAATCCTATATAGAAATAAAAATAGGTATTTTAGAATATAAAAGTCTAAAATATAAATAGTTAATGACTGTGTAAACATTGTTAGCATAAGACTTTCTCAAAATAGTAAAAGGGGGAAAATTCTATGTTTTGTTCTATTCTCGAGAAATGGAAAAATTGGGTGAGCTATTTTATGGATAATAAATTTAGATGGAATAGATGTTGTGCATTAAAATGTTTGAATTTAAAAATTAAATTAGATATTGTATTTATGAAATCTTACACAAACTGAGCATGATATATGTGTATTATTGTAACCACCACTAACTTGTCTAAGTAGAAGACTACCTAGGTACTTGTGATGGTTGTCAAAGTTTTATAAGGGTATTAGAATAACATTGTTATGTTTAGTACATACAAAATAAGAATTATTATATGGAATATCTACTTATATATGTATATATATAGAAAAAAATGAAGACTTGTAGATGCATATTTTACTTGTAGAAACCTGGGTTCAAATATTAGAGCTTAAGGAAGATTATACTTGAGTTATTAGGTGTGTGTGTGTGTGTGTGTGTGTGTGTGTGTGTGTGTGTGTGTGTGTGTGTGTGTAATTATACCTTTATTGTTTTTTGTATAATTGTATATATATACACACAGACACATAGACACACACATATACATACATACATAAAGACACACATACACACACATGCATGCACACACACGCATGCAAGCACGCACGCACGCGCGCGCGCGCGCGCACACACACACACACACACACACACACACACACACACACACTTTTATCTTCAAATATAATAGACATGTATGTAGTCAATTAGAATGATGAATATGAGCATATATAATGATAACATTAGTTACTTGAAAAATTATTTTATTTATATGCATGAATGAATGTATATGTATATGTGTGTATGTATGTATGTATGTATATCTATATATATGTATATATATATATATATATATATATATATATATATATATATATATATATATATACAAATAAAGATAATTACATTCATCTATGTATGAAAATGTGTAGTCAAACTATCAATAAAATATCAAACTTGAGCATTTATTAGTTTCCTTTAGGATGATCTAGTATAGTTGTAGGTTAATATGAGAAAATCTAAATATAAATTACATAAGTCAATACATTATTGAAGAGGATGATTGTCCATTGGTTGTATGAATAGTTACTAGATTTTTAGATAAATAAATTTATAAAGAACTAATATATGTATATTAAATACACATTTCTATATTTTATATTATTTGTAATGGTTATTTTATACATACATACATATAAATATGTATGTATACACACACACACACATGCAATATATCATGACTAGTATATAAAATATATATAAGATATATTTGTGTATTAGATAAAAATATGAGATTTTTTTGTATTAAGGAAATGATGGAACAAGTTTGGAATGGATAAAGTTTTCAATGAAGTATAGAATAAGCTTACATACATTATTTATGTTTTATGAGTTATCTAGAGACTCATTTGGTTTATATTTTTAAATTTGTTATATATTATCAGATCTTATATTATTTATGTTTTAATAAGTAAGAAATGATGTAAAATTGATATAATGTCTTAAATATTGGATTCTTGTTACAAACTTATATGTATGTCTAGTTTGAATATAGTTAATTTAAATAACTTATACATAACATTATTGAGGTTAAGTGAATGTAAATAATGATATTATTAAATTATGATTGATTTTACCTTAAATTATTGTTTATATTAGTGTATGCTATAATTTGTGTTTATTATGCCTTTAATTTATATGTGAAAATTACTAAGCATGTGTCATATGATAACATGTGATAGATATATGAGGGTTCTAGCTTATAACTAGTATGTTTATCCCATGATATAATTTGATAGATTGTAATTCATTAACATAGAGTTATGTGAATGAAATTGAATCATATCCATGTGAGATCTAATTTATATAATAAAAAAATTATCCAAAATAATGTTATAGCTAAGACATTTCCATTTCACTATACTTTTTGTTTTACATGCGTATAATAATGTCATATTAGATACAGGATTGGTTTTTATGGTCCATGTGACTATTGTATGTATTATTTATTGTACACACAATGGTTTTAATTGATTTCTTGATATTTGCACTATTTTTATCTACCCCTCTATGAAGGGAAGGATCACTCCTAGTGGGAAGGTGTGTGGGAGACTGATAGTTTATGGTTGAAGGTAAAGAACTTAGATGATTCTCTCCCTCTCTTTATCTATTCAACCATTTTGGGATCATACTCATGGGTATTTTAATAGATTATTGAGTTGTTTGTGAGGCTCATTTATACTATTATACATGTTATATTGTATATTTGACTTTGTACTTAATTTTAATCTATATAACATTATTATTTGATGACTATTAAACACAACAGTGGCTATGAGATCTGTAAATAATTCTAAATATTGTAATAGCAGTGGTTATATGCTCATTGATAGCTATATTTATGGATTATAATAGTGACTTGATGTACTTGACTTTTTACACTATTCACTTTATAAGAAATATTCATATTGTAATATATTATAGGCTATTTGAAAACTAAATGGATCATTTTATTAATTAGTGGGTTGATACATTTCTATATTTATTACATTTGATACATTTTTTAGTCAAAAAATTATTTTACAAATAGTTATGAATGACTTTATAAGTAAACCATTTGGTCTTAAATAAATTTTTTTTTAAATGTTTAAGTAACCCAATAGGGTTTGAACATGCATTTTATCTAGAACATAGTAAAACCTTAGGTTTTCCCTTAGGGTTTAATTTTTAGACTTGATTTTTTATTATTTTAGTCTTCATAGGTGCAAATATGATGTTTTTAATCTTTTACCATAGGGTTTCATGTTGATTTTCCTATTAGGGATTCCTTTTCTATGATTTTGGTTTATTCTCCTACTTATTTATCTCATATATAATTCATATGACTTTATTTTCAAAAAAATTGTAAATTTTAGTTACTTGTTTTGGTTGGATCAAAAAAATATTTTTATTCTCCAAATTTCAATAAGGATCTTATGGAATTAGGTTTTCACTATTTTAGTATATTAGACCTAAAAGGTGATGGGTGTATTCTTTTTCTAGATATTTTTTGATTTCATTTATCTAGTAATTTTAATAAAAAACCTCTTTTCATTTTCAAGCATTCCTCATAGTTTTCTTTAGGTGATCAATTATTTATTTTGGACATTGTATGATGCCTATAAAGGATATTCATAGTGTATATTTTCCAATTAAATCAATGATTGTTAGAATTACATATTATTGCCCTAAAATAGGTAATATTTTTCATAATCATGTAATAAAATGGGTAAATTTTATGTACAATAAAACTAAGGCTAAAAATAATGATGATATATCTTATTTGAATGTGTAATCCCAAGTATTTCCATATGTGACTTTTTTCATCCCTCCTCAAATTTGTGATAGCTACCACCCTTCATTATGGAGGTCTATGCTATCATTATCCAAAGAAGTAGGGTGAATCATATTGTAGAATAAAGTAGAGGCCATCAAAATGTTCCTCCTCATGCCCTTCCACTTCACATGAATCCTATTTTTGACCTTTGTATGCATATTTAATTGAAAATGACTAAGTCTTGTGCTTGTAAATCCATACTAGATTAGATAGTTACTATGAGAATGTCCATAGAGGATTTATAAAAGTAAATGTATCTAAAGATTACATCACTTAAGGATGAGATTATATACATTAAAAATCCTAAGTATGATAGTATTATATATGCACCTTTTCTTCTACATTAAATATATTTTTGCTTCAAAATATTTCATTTAAAGCATGGGTTCAAAAAAAGAATACATCTACAAATACTGGTTTAAATTATTAGCATAAGCTTGATAAGACACCAAGTAAAACTCTGAGGGATGTGATTTGAAATAATTTTATCACTTTGCCTTTTATGCATCCTCTATGGAAATTCAAATACTATTGTTCCTATCATAGAATGCATGGACATCATATAGATAATTGTTGGGCTTTATAGATAAAAATATAAAATATTATTGATACTTTTGATCCCACATTAAATGCATCCATTAAAGCACCACCATATTCAAGAACACCTCCTATAATTGAGAAACATGCTCAAATTATGGTTACATATCCTAAGGAATAATTAGACAAGGAAAAGTTACATAAGAAAATTTTCAAAAGGAACAATTATTAAAAGAAAATTCACATAAAGAAAATTTTGAAAAAGAAAAGTTACAATAGTGAAAGTGTCACATGAGGAAAATTTTTAAAAATAAAATTTACAATAATGAAAGTTATATAAATATAAGTTACAATAGAAAAATTTACAAAAATAGAAATAGTAAAAAGATAAGTTTTAAAAAGAAACACAAAAAAACAAGAAAGTGTACTTGTGAAAGAGTCTTTTAAAAAAGAGGAAATTAAGAAATCAGATTTGACCAAGAAATATTTTCTTTTGAAAGAATTAAAAGTAACATCTACCTAGGAAGACTAGTCTTACAAACATAGTTTCCAAGGGGGCAATTAAAAAGTCTTCCTCATATCTAGAGTTTTTGATTGTTAATACTCTTATAGATGGAAAGTGGTGTACCAATTTTGTGATTGATAAGACCAAAAAAATTAATGTTTTATAGTAATCCACTCCTCAAATACCTTGGATATGATAAGGAACACTTGAATAAGAATTCTTCATCTAGACTATTTATCATATCCATTAAGCCTCCAATAACACTTAGTCCAAAAATATGTACTATTGTATATAACATTAGCCTTTATTTGGCTCAATATGTGATTGAATTAGGAAGATCATGGATTAAATAAATGGATAAAATAGTTGGTTAGAATCATGATTATATTAAATTTGAACATGATTGTGTAATTTGCATAATTTTAAGACAGGAAACATATTTAAATTAAAAAAAATATGTAGAAACCATTTCTTCAAAAGAAGGTACAATTATTAAACAAATATAATCATGTGGTATAGTTTTTTATACAAATTGTGAGATCAATATTTTGAGAAATTGAATTTGATTATGAAATCTAACTAAAATTACTCAAAATATCAATCCACCATTAAAACATAGATCCATTAGGATAAAAATGCAAATAGATGAACATTAATAGCAACATTGTATCCTAAAGCCAAGTTGTCTAGATCAAGATCAAAATAAGAAAAATATTAGATGATAATGGATTGCTTAAAGACTCATATTTTCTTAGATAACATGATATTGGCTTGATTCAAAACATGAATTAGTTGATAGAATGATAGAGAGGACTAATGGATTTGATCATAAGATTGGCATGGAAGCTCTTGGATTTCATGGTTAATTTCAATGGAGGATGAGCTTGGTTTAAATATACAAGGGAGGGAGATTTTTCTAATGAATTAAAAAATCATTAGAATCCTCTCTATAAGAAGACTCTAGAGAGGAAGGAGGGAATTCTAAGGAATTTAAAATTCCTTATAATTCTCTAGAGAGAGAAATATCTAGAGAATATTCCATTAAGGAATATAATGATGATTAAGGGAAGATTAGGAGAAAGGTTAGTTGAAGAATATTAGGTAGGCTTTTAGGAAAGCCTACAGATAGGTGTGATTTTATGAATTTAAAATTCACAAGTGGGTATGGGGGATTTATTAGATAAATAGAATGTTAATAGGTGATGTAATAGGGGATGTAATAATGGATGGGATATATGTAGGATATTAAATATGAAGAGGGGATTTACATAATTGACCATAAGGAGGTTAAATGGGTTATGTTAGATTGAATAGTGATAAGAGGTGTTAATTAGTGAATTATTAGATAGAATTAGATGGGATTTAGTATTACAATTGACAATCCTAATACGATGAGAAAATTGGGATGCATATATTTTCCCCCTCTTTGAAAGGGAATTGTGATTAAATGAAGTAGAAGGAGAAATGGTATTTAAAATAAGAAAGACATTCATGGATGGATGGTTTTTAAATCATGTTAGTAGACACATGATGCCCCCTTGAGGGGAAATGTAGCGAGGAAGGAGGAGGATGGCCACTCAAAAGAAGAAATGAGGGGTAGGATTTGTGAAGAGACAAGGGATTAGGATGCTATAGGTGGGAATGATGATGAATAAAATGAAATTGACATGAGGAGTGAGCTATAAAGTGATTATGCCCCTGGAAAAGACATATGAATAGGGATTGGATATGAATTTATCATGGTTATTGATACATCCCAAGGGGGAATTGACTATAACATGATGATGATAAAATAAAAGGCCACAAGATTTCAGCGTATCCTAAGAAAGGACACATGCCCAAGAGAGTTTTGGACAAAGATGATTGATAAATAAGACCACATGTTGTTGACATATCCCAAGAAAAGACACATTAATGGGATAAAATTGAGCTAGACAATGATTGGATAAGATCCATTTATAGGTGTATCTCAAAGCTAAATGTGAATAATAGGATGATGGAAATGAGAGATGAGTAATGATATGATTGAGTGACCAAAATATGAAAAAGAAGAATTGCATTTTAATACATCAAATCAATGAGCTATAATGTGATTAATAGTGATGATGCCACTAGCAAGGACACATGCAAGTAAGAAAGAGATGGTAATAAAGTTACAATCCTAGTCATGCCCCAATTAAAGGAGAAAGTCATAAAATTTAAGTGATGGATTGACCAATCAGTGATGAAGGATGATTGATGAAACAAAATATGGATGTTGTGACTTATCAAGCCCAACTAAGAGGTGTATGTGATTGATAAAAATATTATGGAGATAATTTTGGGGATGGTGATTGATCAATATACTTATTGATTAATGATGGATATTATAACTCAAATATTTGATTGATGCATAACTTAAGGACGGCGAGGGACAAGTGATGAGGAGAGAGTGGCTGAGCTAACCTTAGAAATGTTATGTGACTAAACATGGCCTACATAATCTAAAAAGACCTCAAGCTAATGTAGTTCAAACTAAATGATAGATGATAATATAGACTAAAAGAGGATGATAATAATTACTATTATAAATGTTATTTTATTAGATAGATAATGTGACTCGGATGTTAAACATGAAGATAGAGGACTAGGGAAAATGATGGAGATGAGATGTTAGATGTTGGTGACTATAAAGATGATAAATGAGTAGTTATATGACATATATGGGATGGTAAATTGTTTACAGGAATGATTGGATATTATTAGATTGGACTAGGATGATCAACTTGATGATGGGATCAAGACAATTAGAAATTTAGAGACGTGAGAGAGGATAGGAGAAATGATGAGTGCAGTCCATTGTTAATCCATCATTACTATAATAAGTCTCATCATAGGCTTAAGCAATCTAATGTAAATATAACACTAGGTAGTATGCCTCATGATATAAATATGACCAAGAGGACATTGTACCAAATTGCATGATTATAAAAGGGGTAAATAGAAAAATTTGTATCATTGAGGGTACCTAAAAGCATCATTTTAGCTTTTGGTGTTGTTGATGACTGGATGTGTACCACCAGGTTAACCTATAGTGTTTAAGAAATAGTTCTCATTTTTAGATTCAAAGAACCCATTGCATGAGTTGAATGTTGTGATAATCCTACTATATTTGGTGTAATGGAGGTAGAATAAAAGAATTGTTTCATAAATTTATATTAATTGGTGGTTAGGAGCTACTATGGCTTATAGCAAATCTTTGATTTTAAAGATGATCAATGCTATTTAAAGTGAATTATGCTCAAAACTAAGTCTAAAGATAAATTAAGATGAATATTCATAATGAAATTGATCTAAAATGAATTGATTAAATAAGGATTAAAATAAAGGGTAGGGTAAAAGAGAAGTGTTGTTGATATTTGTTTCAAACATTATGAAAAAGTTCTAATTTCATCTGAACATGCATTTAACCAATGTGCAACATGAAGTAGCTTAAGCTCAAATCCTATCACACATCAGGCTGACATCTAAGGAAGGTATGAAAAGATGAAAATAAGAACAATATTTACTTTAATAAATTTATCTTTTCAAGCAAAAAACATTATCCCAAATTCAAGAAGAGTAAATAAGGAAAATTAAACCTAATAACTTTCAACTAATCTTACATTAGCACAAATTAACAAATCTAGATTTAAAGATGCACATTTAGAATTCACAAGAACCATTCAAATTTGAAGATAGGATTACCATGATAGTAATTCACATAAGCAAAATGGGCAAACTTTTTATAACTCCTTACTTATACTGATTTGCTCGAAAAGTCACAAATAGATTTTGGCTCTAAAAACTCTCTTCTAATATTATTGTAAATACCTCTTTATATAGACCCTTTATGGGGTATGTCGGTTAGTAATGACAAATTACATTTATACATATGTATATGATAACTATCATTTCTATTGCATTTTAGAACAAATGATCTTTTCCAATATACTAACCTATATGCAATGTGTTTCACAAATGCACATGCCTTTGTAAAGGTATATTAATTTTCAAAAATATACAATGTTATTTGCAAAATAATATTCCTAATCTAACTAAATTTGGGATCCTAGTGCTGATGTATCCTTATTCCTTCCTTTCAAGATCTTCATTCTATAATATTTACTTGTTGATTAGCTAAAGGTCAACAATAGGTTTCATAAACATCTCTACTTGATCTCTTATGTTATTGAGTTACTTTTTATCTCTTTTCAAGGCTTGTTTGATGCTCTTAGCATCATCTATCTTCTTGTTATTCTTGGACCAACTATTAAGGGCTTTGATTTTGCCCACCAATATATCCATTACCATATTTAAATGGGTTGGGCTGACTATCCTAAATTTAGGGACTTGATTCTTGTTCAAGGCTTTGATAAAATCTTTCACTTGATAGATTGAGGCCTTACATTAGCCAACTTGGCCTGTAGCCATGGAATTTTATTCAACTTATATATCTTGAATCTACCTTATTATATTGGTAATATGGATTAATATTTCAATTTTTTTCTATTGAAAGATTCCCTTTGATGTCAACTTGTAATTGATCAGATTGTCCTCTTCCTGGTAATGGTAGGTTGCTCCTCAATGGTCTAGTAAAGTTTGGACTAGTTTTTATCTCCATTGTTTAGGGTTGTGGCATTAAAATGTGTATGCTTGAAAAACTTCTCCTCTACATCTAAGGTCAAATAAATCTATATATCTTCTCTTGAAACTCATTTACAAGCTACTATAGTCATACATTTGTCCAAATTACTCACTAGTGGTCTGTACTTTAGTTTCAGATTGAACTCTTCTTGCACATATGATGATCTAACTTTATTAGGCTTGATTATGATCAATACAAGGTCAAATTAGGGATTTTGTGCATGCTATGTCTAACCTAAATTTTTTCATAGTTCTCTAATGAAAGTAACTATTTGAAAGTAACTATTATGAACAAATATGTCGACCAAATCAGGTATCAATGATCTTCAAATAAAGATAATGTGTAAACATGGTAGTGGTACTCTGATCAAATGAATTTTCAATGTTAAGGTAAAAATTTGCACAATTTGAAATAAGGGTCCTTTTTTATAAATGGGTTTATGTTGACCTTAATAAATAGTGACTTCTAGGAGAAACATAGTAAAATGTTAAAATTCAAAGACTTGTTTAGACTAATAACTAAACTAGTCATTTTATTTGATCAAGTAACATCATTAAGATCAATTCATGGTTAAAAAAGTCATACATATGTAAAATTAGGGTCAAAAATCAAGACTTGATCATGTTAGGTGTGTAATTTGATTCCACTTACTATTTGTCATAGGATTTGGGGAAATAACTTCTAGATTTCATGTCTTTGATCATTAACACTAACATTCAACATGTTTAGATATTCATTAAGAACCATGCTTTAGCTTAGGTAAAGCTTGAAAATTGATCTATTATTAGTTAGGAATCTATAATCCTGATAGAAATGTCTTTAGCTCCACTCTAATCCTTTCTCCACTACCAATCAGGGATCTATGGCCTCGATGGAGGTTACCAAAATCACCTATGCTTGGAACGCTTTTGATTTTGCAATAAGATCTTTTTTTTTGTAAAATTTGAGATCATTTGACTTTATATAAAGGTTTGGGAACCAATTTATCTATGTTTAGGGATTTTTTCAAGTGTTTGATCTTCAAACAATCATCTTTGGTTATAGACTTATCTCAATCAATAGTGTTTATTAAGTGAAAACATGACTTTATCCTACTAATTCAAGATTTCACCCTACATGTTAAATCCTTATTAAAACCAAGATTAGATCATAAAAATGATCAAAATCCCAAGGAACAATTATCCCAACCATTAGTCTTTACTATTTTCTCTAAACTATAACATTAAGTTCATATTCTAATAATCCATTATCAACCAATGTTGAGAAAACATACCTACATTTTTGAATTGTGGAGTTCCTTTTCATCATCTAAATTTATTTTAAACTAAGGACTATCCAAAAGGACTTATTTTAAAGTAAGAATAAAATTAGGGAAAGTAAACACACCAAGCAAAAAGTACACAAGCAAAAAAAATACACAAACACTATGTACAAATAGGGGATAAGAAAGAAAGAACAAGAAGGAAACTAATATAAATCCAACCAACACTAACCCTAACTAGTCTTATATTTCATTCTATGAAGAATCTAGGTGGGGAAGCAGATAAATAGTGCTTGATGTATTTCCCATTGGTTGGCAATGTAAATTATGTTCCTTGCAGGTATTTTAGTTTGAAGGTTTTATCCCCCAAGATCTTAGTAATTTGAAATGGGCCAATCCACAAACGTGTGAAGTTCCCATGATTTCCTTTTGGGTCTGAGGCTTTATCCTAAATAAGAATTAGGTCTCCTTATCTAAACACATTTATCTTTGAAATTTTTTCAAACCACCTCTTGACTGTGGTTTGGTGTCTAATATAGTTGTAAAAATCCTCCTCTCTTAAATCTTCCATCTATATGATGTCAAGTAGCCTTAAATTTAAAAATTCCTAATCCTCATCCATGTACTCTTACATGAACCTTTAGGTTGGTAGTTTGAGTGTTATGGGAAATATAGATTCTTGACCATATGCCAACAAGAATGGTAATGCCTTGAGAGCTTACTTAACTCTAGTTCTATCTACCCAAAGGGAATACTTGAGTGTCTTGTGCCATATTCTTGGTTTATTAGTTGTAGACTTATTTATGGATTTCATCAAATTCTTATTTATTGATTTAGACACCCCATTACCTTAAGGGTAATGGTTTGATGAGAAATTGAGAATAATGTTTTTGTCATATACCCACTCCTCAATAAATACAAAGGTAGATCCATTATCATAGACTAGGGATACAGGTGTCCCAAACCTTGTGCATATGTTTTATTCTAAAAAAATTATCACCTCGTTAGTCTTGTACTACTTGGTTACCATTGATTCAGTCCATCTTATATAGTAGTTAGTAGTAGTTAAAACATACTTGTGATAATCTAAGGAAGTGGGGTTAATGACCACCAAAAAATCTAGTCCCCATTGGGCAAAGGGTTTATCAATCATTATTAGCTTTAGTGGCATGGATGTTTATTATCTTTAGTGTTAAAGACTTGACATGAGTGGTATTATCTCACATGCTTTGTTAGCATCCTTGAAGATAGTAGGTCAGGAGTAACTAGTTCTAAATATCTTATGGGTTTCAGTCCTTCTAGATGGATGCCCACTTCCTAGTTTTTCATCAAAAGTACTCAATATCTTAGTCACCTCTTCCTTGAAAACACACTTTAGGTAAACTCCTTCAAATTTCCTCCTATATATCACTCCATCCTTGATTAAAAAATGATTTGCTTTGAGCCTTAAAAGTTTTATTTTACTCTCCACTTAATCCTATATGATAATAGCCATTGATTAGTAGATGAACAATAAGATCAAACCAATCATTGTGCTAATTTTTTTGTTATTCTACCTGCATGACACCTAGTTTAGGATTAGTATTGGTAATCAACAGAATAAAACCTTAGAATGTTACCAACTTTTTAGTCTTCATCTATAGATCATATTCTTGGAGAATAGACATCCACTTACCTCTCATTTCTCCAAGTTCACATTGACTAAGAATGATCTTATTAGTAGGGTCTGGTAGTATTGCATGTACCTTATTTCTAAGGATATAATTCCTAAAAAATTTCACTACCTTGACAAGAGAACATGCTTATTTTTCAATAAGAGAATAATTAAATTAATTTTTTTTGAAATTAGTAATCATTAAAGAAATAGGATAATCACATACATCTATCTTATGAGTTAGGACAACTTAAATTATATGGTCAAATGCAAAAGAGTAGCGATAGAATTCTTTAGTAAAGTTTGGATTCATTAGCATAGGGGCTTATCTAATTACTTCTTTGATTCCTTGAAGGCCTTCTTAGTCTCTTCATTCCAAGTGATCTTGGTATCTTTCTTCAACATGTCATTCAAAGGTTTCACTATTTCTACAAAACTAGAAATAAACTTCCTCACAAAGTTGATTTTACCAAAGAAAGACTTTAGTTTGTTCCTATTATTAGGGGGTTCTATCTTTGATATTGTATTTAATTTATCTAGGTATATATAGATACCCTCCTTAGTTATAATATGTCCCAATAATTTCCCCTTAGTTACATAAAAGAATCTCTTCTTTGGGTTAAAATAAATTTCATACCTTTTATATATTTCAAATATTTATTGCAAGAGCATGATATGATATTCCCAATTCTTTGAAAAGACACTCAGATCATCCATCTAAATAATGATGAACTTACCTATGAGGCCTTGAAATTCATGATCCATTTCTCTTTGAAAGGTTTCACCTGCATTTATCAATCCAAAGGGAATTCTCTTGTAGGCAAAAGTACCCCACTTGGTAGTAAAATTAGTTTTCATCTTATCTTCCTTATTTACTAGCACTTGATTATATCCTAAAAATACATCAAGAAAAGACATCATTACAGAACCAAAAACAATTTGGATTACTTGGTCAAAAGAAGGTAGGGGTAATTGTCCATTTTAGATGCCCTATTCATATTTCTAAAATTAATGCATAATCTGATTTCACCATTTTTCTTCCTAACTAGTACTAGCTTAGCTACCCAAGTGGAGTGTATAATGAGGAACACTATCTTAGCATATAGTAACTTCTTGAACTCTTGTATATCATTAGTTTTAGGAAAGGGTTAACTAGCCTTTATTTTTGCCTATATGGTTTATAGGCTTCTTTTAGAGGTATGGTGTGGGTTATGAACCTAGGATCAAATATATTTAAGTCATCATAGGACCATGATATTGCATTTTTATACTTGGTCAAAAAATATTGGGCTCTCCTAGTTTCAATGCCTATGTAGACTATACTAATATTCACTAGCTGAGGTTGAACTTGGGGACCTAGGTCTATTGTATTATAGTCCTTCCCATCTACTTTGGGAATCTTGGTAGTCCAAACTAGTTTGTTTGAATCAAATAGTCTTTTTAAGGCTATCATACCCTTGGGGATCTTATTTTCACTCAATTAAATGACCTTGTCATCAAGTTTACCTTCAACTTTGTCATCATCAATGGTATTTTCATTGACATCATCAATGATGTGAGGCTAAAATACTCTTGAACTCATCATGAAGTCTAGGATCTATTTATCATCACTAAATACTTACAAATGGTTGACATTATTTATCACTATGGGATATGGGACTAATTTAATGGTGAGGTTTATAACTTGGAACTTTAATTAGGCATAAGGTTGTCTATAGATGAATCAAGCTCATCAGAAACCATGTTTTCCTTCCTAGGTATTGACACAATTATTCAATTAAGTCTCACACTCTAAATTTATATTTTTTGAGATAGGAAAACTTGCATTAATATTTACTCTTGACGTAAAAAACTACTAGTTTAAAATCATCAAGAACTAATATTTCCTTGACTTTGTTTTTGATTAAAAATTATAATCCAATAATAAATGCTTCATAATCAAACAAATTATTGGTGCATTGGAACTAAATTTTGTAAGAGGAATTGTATTATTACTCAATGGGATTGATTAACACCACCCCTACTCCAAAACCTTATTTTTATCTAGCACCATCAAAATATAAAGTCCATAATTTGGGCATAACATGATAAGTTTTGGAGTTATATACCTTTTGTGGTGTTAAGAGTGTAAACACATAGATTTGAGTTAACCATGTTAACCCTCTCATTGGTTTCATTTTAAATAATAATCATATGATTAATTTTATGTTCCCTTTCTATCTTGATCTAATTTGAAACTCCCTTCCATGAAAGACACATGTGTGAATAGTCAGTTGACATATAACCATTTATAGATTTAGTCTAGTCTCTACTCAATAGCATTCCATATGCATTAGGAATATCCACCACTTGAATGTCAATGAATTTTTGGATCCTTAGTTCATAAGCAATCTACATGTGAACATTTTAAAATTCACTAATCACTTTGACTCTTGATTTATCTAATTGAGTCACAATCATATTAGATTTAATTAGAGTCAAACTTAATTGCTCACAAATACCTTTAGGCATAATATTTGTAGATGCACCATAGTCTAACAAATAATTATGCAAATTATTACCTACGATCCTGACTGTAAGCAATAAAGGTGGAACATCTGTGTTACTTTTGTGGTTTTCTAGACTTCTTAGACAAATATTCTAATAGTAAATCCCTTTGTTCTGTAATATAATTTAACTCATGCAAAGTAATGTTAGATTTTATATTTTTTATGTCTCATACTATATTGCATATAGTCCTATTGGAAGAATTAGATGCATCAACATTGGGTTTAGATGTAATTACCTTAGGAGGCTCTAGATTGTTACCTGACGTAGTATCAAGAGGAGTGTCAAAATTATTTGGTGGAGTTGAGGTAGTCAATGGTTTTTTTTCTCCCTATTTCTTAGAGGATAGGTCTTCTTTAGATATTGTTGAAAAACATGAATCTCTTTAGGGATATGCTTAGGATTATTCTCTTCTTGGAACTAGAACTTAAATGTCTCCACCATGAGAGTTGAATCGGTAGATTTGGATGACCTTGAATAACCTGAGGTACTTGCACCATTGTCTTTATTAAGTATAAATTCAAAAGTATCCAAGTATTCTTGAAAAGATTAAAAATCTTTAAAAAATTCTAGACAATCTAATTCACAATGATTTGAAGTACAATGAACTCTATAATAATCAAATAAAGCTACGTCACCAAGATTTATATCAGGGACATTCTTATTAGTGGATGACTTATTGTTATGGTTATTATTGTTTTTATTTTAAAATATATTTGAGGGATTATTGAACCTTTAGAAATATAATTTCTTATTATATATTTCCCCAATATGTCCAACTTGCTTTTGCAACTAAAGGAAATCAGTGCTTAGCTTTTAAACCATCTTTAAGATAGAGTTATTTTCATTATTAGGTGCCTCAAAATTATGGACTTGAGTATTACTACTAGTTGTAAGCATCAAAGCTCTCTAGTCTTGTGGATGAGATTCATTAGTATAATTATTCAAGAATCTTAGGTTTTGGCCAAGATATGTATGGATTAAAGGCAATTGATTCAAAACTAGGAGCTGATTTAAGGCTAGCACATTTTGGTTGACATTGAGAATGAAATTTAAAATAGGCAAATTTGGATTAATATCATGGATAATATATGCCATTTGGCCCTAGGGTTTAATTTGATCATTAATGATCATAATTTTAACATAAGCTAAGGCTAGCATATTAATGACCTAAGCATATGTTTTGAGAAACATAGAAGACATGGGATCTAAGGTATCTTTGTAGATCTCTAAGGCTAAAGCCTCATTAGGTCTATAAGGAGCTATTGCTATATTGAAAATCTTCTAGAATCCATCATTAAATTCTCTTATGGGCTCATTTGAGTCTCTTTTGATTGTGATAAACTATTGGTATAGAACATATAGACTAATGATTTTTCCAAACTAATCAATGACGTAATTATTAAAATCATCCTAGATAGCTATGAAATTTTTAAGAAGGTTAATGAAACATTCATATACAACATCTTTGAAAGTAAATGTGAAAAATCTATATGTCATAGCTTCATGAACTACATTCAAAATTCTAAAAGCTTCTTTAAAGGATTTAATGTGTTCTTTAATAGTTATAACATCATTGGGACTAAAATTAGGTAAATAATTTTTAGGATTATGAGGAAGGTCATGTACCACACCCAAAACATTGATTAAAGAAACACCTATCCAAGATATACCTTGATAGGGATGTAATATAGGATCACCCTAATTTGGTGAAGTTGGTTGAGACTTTGAAAGTATATGCTTACCTTTATCTCACCTAGCTCTCTTATGGACTTATAATGAAAGAAGGGGAACCTTTGTTTCTTAACATGACCCGGTTCTTATCCTTGGCCATTCTAACTTGAGAGATTTGAACCCTATTTAAAATATAATGTGTAAGTCTTATCTTCACAAAGAATGATGACTAAACTTGCACATTAATCCAATTTTGCAAAATATGTATAAAGAATGGAAAATGACATTAATATTTAACCAAATTAGCTCAACTATGTGTCTAGACATGTAAATATGAATGATATTTACATGTTTCAAGCTTAAATAAACTCAAATTTGTAGAGATCCAATCAATATTTAAATAAAACAACTTATTACTAACCTCAAATGCCTTGGATTAATAGATCTTAAGCTATCTTTACCATAACTGAACATCAAACTTCAAAGAACATCTATATTTGTCTAAATATTCACAAAGACTAGTCTAAAACCATTAAGATCAATGATATTTACAAAAATATGATAAAATAAATACAAATATGAAAAGAATACATCAATCTTTGAAGAGAATTCACCATAATTAACAAAGATGTTAGAAATTTAAAAATATCTAACTTAGCCCTCCTTCTAGCACTAGAATTGTTGATGACTAGATGTATACCACCAGGTCAATGTATATTGTTTAAGAAACACTTCTCATTTATGGATTCAAAGAATCTATTGCATGATTTTCATATTGTGATAATATTTCTATCTTTGGTGGAATAAAGGTAGAATAAATGAAGTGTTTCACAAATTTGTATTAATTGGTGGTTGGGAGCCACCATGGCCTATAGTTAATATTTGATTTTGAAAATGATATATGTTATTTAAAGTGAATTATGCTAAAAATAAATCTAAAGCTAAACTAAGATGAATATTCATAATGAAATTGATCTAAAATGAATTGATAAAAAAGAATAAAAAGGAAGGGTAGGGAAGAAAAGAGTAGTGTTGGTCTTTATTTCAAACATTATGAAAAAGTTCCAATTTCATTTGAACATGCATTTAAATAATGTGCAACATGAAGTAGCATAAGATTAAATCCTATCACACATCAGGCAGACATTTAAGGAAGGTATGAAAAGATACAAATAAGAACAAGATTTACTTTAAGAATTTTACCCTTACAAGAAAATAACATTAGCCTGGATGCAAGAAGAGAAAAGAAGGAAAAGTAAACCTAATAACTTTTAACTAATATTTCATTAGCATGAATTAACAACTCTATATTTAAATATGCACATTCATAATTCACAAGAACCATTCAAATTTGAAGATATGATCAAATAATTGAGAGAAACCATGATAGCAATTCACACAAGCAAAATGGACAAATTTTCTATAACTCCTTGCTTATATTGATTTGCTCAAAAGTCATAAATATATTTTGGATCAAAAAGCTCTCTCCTAATACAATTGGCAATATCTCTTTATATATACACTTTATGAGGTATGCTAGTTAGTAATGACAAATAACATTTGTACATGTGTATAGGACAATTGTCCTTTTTGTTACATTCTAAAACAAATGACTTTTTCTAATATAATAACCTATAGGAAATATGTTTCACAAATTCACATGCCTTTACAAAGGAATATTCCTTTTCCAAAATATATAATTCTACTTGAAAAATAATATTCCTAATCAAATTCACTTTGGGATCCTTGTGCTGCTAAAACCTTCTACCTTCCTTGGAGGATATTCATTCTATAATTTTTAATTTTTAATTAGATAGAGGTCAATAATAGGTTTCATGAACATCCCTCCTTCTTGATCTCCCAGGTTATTAAGGTCCTTTTTAGCTCTTTTCAAGGCTTGTTTGATGCTCCTAGCATCATCTATCTTCCTATTGTTCTTGAAACAACTCTTAAGGGCTTTGATTTTACCCACTAATATAGTCATTGCCATATTTAAATGGGTTGGGCTAACTATCCTAAATTTATGGACTTGATTCTTTTTTAAGGCTGTGATCAAACCTTTCACTTGATAGATTGAAGCCTACGATTGGCCAACATGGCTTGTAGCCATGGAATTTTGCTCACTTGTTATCTTTTGTTTGACTTATATAGCTTGAATCTACCTTCTTAGATTGATAATATGGATTTTTATTTCAATTTTTTTCTATTTCATTATTCCCTTTGATTACAACCTATAATTAATCATATTTTCCTCTTCTTGGTAATGGTAGGTTGATTCTCAATGGTCTAATAAAGTTTGGACCAATTGTTATCTCTAGTGTTTAGGGTTGTGGCATCAAAATGTGTATCCTTGAAAACCTTCTCCTCTAAATCTAAGGTCAAATAAACTTTTATATATTCTCTTGAATCTCCTTTTTGAACTATCATCGGTGTGAATTTTTCCAAATTGCTCACTAGTGGTCTATACTTTGGTTCAAGATTGAACTTTTCTTGCACAGATGATGATCCAACTTTCTTGGGCTTGATTATGATCAATACAAGGTCAAATTAGGGATTTTGTGTAATCTAGTGCTCTCTTGAAGGTTTCTACAATGCTCTAATGGTAGAAACTAGTTGAACTTACATGAGTTTTGTGACTTATATCACAATTGGACTATGTATGTATACCTTTGCATTTATTAGGTCTATAAAATCTTCAATTTGGCATGTTATACTTACATGGATTTTATGTGGCATTACCATGTCATTTCTATGGCATTTTTCTCATTAAAAGTTAAAAAGTGACCATTATATTTTTAAAATTCCATTTTAATCTCACATCATTGATCTTGTTTGCATAGATCAATCATGCTCCATGAATCTTGATCTAAGAAATCATAGCCATTGGTCACTTGTTAAGTTCCCCATGGTTATGAAAATTGTCACTTATACATTTTATCTAAGCTTTATTGAAATGTCAACATTGATTTCTCACTATTGATCTCATTTTCATAGATCAATTACACTCCATCAATATTGATCTATTTATTTATGCCTCCTACTCCATGAACCAGTTATCTAAATGTGTATACTCATCTACGTATCATCAATATTAAAAATATGCTTGAGCTTTAATTTGTGGCCCATGTCTATTTCATGTGTCATCTCCATGTTCATCTTTAGGATTCTTGACTTTTCAATGTTCATTATGCACCATCTAATCATATTCACTTGAGTAAATGTTATCTATTGGATCTTGATCTACCAATTCAAACAAAATTTACTACTCAATTTTTTTTGTCTATGAGTGTGATAATTATCACCTTATTCCTTGTCTTAGGGATCTATTGATGTCTTGAATTAATGTGTGTCATCTGATTAATCTTGCCCAATAAACTTTACACCATTGATCTTTGAAAGATGCTCAAAGTTTATCTTAGGGTTGGGGCTTTGAATTTCAAATTTAATCTTACACCATTGGATTGTTTTCATATATCAATTATGGACCATTGATCCTGTGGATAAAAATGATATTTAAGTCAGTACAGGAAAATAAAGAACTTAGCATAAATTTTTTGGACTATGGTTTTATTTCATGTTAATAAACATTAATTAAAACCTTAGGATAAATAGTTTGAGATAAGTTTTTTATGATAAAGGGGACTTCATGAATAATAAAATACATAGATTAATAAATACAACAAATTATAGGGTAAGAATTTTAGGCTAAGTCTATAGTAAAAGGGACCCTTCATTTAGTTAGATCATGCTAATGGTAAAATAGACCAAGGGGGGCTTAGGACATAAAGGGACCAAGCATAATATTTTTAGACTAAGGTTTGGTCATGTTGAAAAACATGACTAAACCTTAGGATAAAAATTAAGCTAAGTATATGGTTCAAATAATTGTTCTCATACAAATTGATCCTACATAAATTTGAATTTGATTCAAGAGGATATGAGCTAGGGTAATTTGATAAGGTTTTCAATATGATCAATCATGAATTTCATTTGATTCTTGATAAACCAAAGGATAGTTGAAGATTAAATTGATAAAAAAAATTCATAAAACCTAGGCATTGCCCATTCCAAATGGAATCCATTAGATCTATGACCTGAAACATGAAGATCTAATGTTAGAAATGTTAGGCAATATTAAAATAGAATTATGAACAAATATGCCAACCAAATCAGGTGTGAATGATCTTTAAATAAAGATAATGTGTAAACATGCTATTTCTACTCTGATCAAGTGAATTTTTAATTTTAAGGTACAAATTTTCACAATTTAAAATAAGAATAAAAATAAACATATACAAGTAAAAAACATAAGATAATCATATATATGCATGATAAAGGACATGAAAAACAGTCAAAGAACACAAAACATATAAGTAACATAGATAAGTATTTACATAAAGATGCACTGTGAATAATGTCTCATCTATTGTCCTAATGAGAGCTAAGGGGATGATTGATCAAATGACAAGTTAGGCTAAGTTGGTCATGATGATGTGAATTTAGATTAAGGTTATATACTTGGATAAGGTTATGGAGTGGGAGTAGTCTAGTGATTTAGATCAAGATAAGGTTACAGATAAGGGATTAGGTGCCAAGGTTAGGACATAAGATAAGACAAGATAAAAAAATGATTAAGACTACTAGGATATAAGATAAGGAAAGATTAAAAGATGACAAGATGACTAAGACATAAGATAGGATGACTAAGATATTTAGGACATAAGACAAGCTGACATATGAAAAGATAATTGAGGATAAGATGACGAAGATGTTTTGGGATTTTATGGATTTTATAATTTTTAGGGATATTTTGGAGTATGTATGTACAATATACAAAGGGGGTTACTATAAAAGGGATAAAAAAGCTTATTAACAAGGATAATGACATATGCAATAAGAGGTTGAGGGTGAAGATCAAAAGGGGATGAGGACAAATGAAGAATGGACTAGGGAATGCCAATGACCACATCGTGAAGGAACTAGATATCTAGTTACATGAGTGTCCATTAGAGGATATTCTAAGATGATTTTAGAACATTTTTAAAGACGTCTTCCATTCCCTTATAGAGGTTAAAATGGAAATGTGTGATAGACTTGATAGGGATAAGGGATAGATGAATATGATAGGTAAAGATATTTAGACCATGACATGGATGGGGTTGTCAAGGAATGTGGGATATGACTATAGAGATGAAGTGGATTTTCCCATCAAGTGGTGAGGTATAATATAGATAATAAACTATTTTACCATGATGCCAAAAACTTGTTTTCATCATAGTACTTTCCCAAAGCACCAAATGACTATTTTCATGATTAGACGACTAATTTTTTTGACTTTTGGTATCTCAATTTATTAGATATAGGTGTGAGATTTAAGATGTGGAAATTTTAAGATCTTTAACCAAAACCTATTATAGAGATAGATGATACTAGGAGCATGTTGTCAATATAAGATGTATTGATGTCCTTATGACCTTCATCGAGTTTTGATTGAGACCCCTCTAGACATCTAAACTAGGTATCTTCATCACCCCTACAAGAGATAATGCTACCAGAGTTTATGAGGTGTGGAATAGATGGATTTAGGGTTTGGATTTTATGGTGATGTATAAGACTTGAATGGATGATATGATTATGATAGGGAGGTGTGATGGTTGACCAAGAAGTGGAACTAGTAGTCACATACACCGTTGGACATATTAGATGTTTCATAGTTTAATGGTGCCATGAAATAAAATAATTTAAGAGATCTAAGACACTTTAACTTTATATTTCTTCTTTAATCCAATTATTTGAAGGATTATAGACCATTTTGATACTACTTTTGACATTTTTTTGATTTTTAGACTTGATTATATCTTGACTACCCTCTGGTGCCAGACCTTGGGCATCACTAGAGGAGATTGATCTTTGACTTGATAGAGGATGATTAATTTGACTTTGATGGTCACCTAGAGTCTTAAGGAGGGTTTCACTAAGGGAAGACATTTTTTATCACGTTGATGATTTCAATTGTCTTGATTGTCACTTGTTGGATCAAAGGTGATTTGATCATCATGAATGACTTTTTGAATATGGTTTTAGAACTTTGTATTTTCATAACATGTTATGCTACTTAGGGAAGAGTCAAATGATGTATGTTCCTATTCATTACTATGGAGGGAGGTGATTAAATGATCTTTGATAGGAATAAAATGATCTATGATGGATGAAGATGGTAAAGATGGTAAGATGAGGTTTGTTGTCCCCAAAAATATCATTCATTTTTGGGACAACATGTGAACTATTTTGGTTCAATAGACTAAAATAATCTCTTCCCTTCTCAAAATTGGCTCTGAGCTTTCAAATTCCTCATTTTTCAAGCTTTTTAAGTTAGGGTTTCAATGGTTTCAAGGTTCAACATCATCAACAAGCTTCAAAGAGTCAAGCACTTTGTCAAAGTTCATCAAGTTCAATCACTTCACGGTTCAACAGTTCAAAGGAGTGCCTAAAAGAAAAAAGCTTGAGAGTGAAAGCTGCCAAGTGTCATCTGCCAGGACACATTATAATTTGTTTCTAAAAATAGAAAAATGTGCCATGTGTCTCTTGTAAAACTTGGTGGACTGCAACAAGTGTCAACATCCATAGTTTTGAGTTTTGTTTCATAAGGACTATGGTGGGCCCCAAGTGAGTTATTATAACTCAATGGAGTGTGACAAGTGTTTGCATCCACATTTCAATTTTATTATAAGCTATAAAGATTATTTCAAAAAGATTCTTTCAAAGTTATGTGGAGGGCACCATGTGGCAACCATGGAAGGTTTTAATATGTTTTTCCTAAATGCAGTGGAAGTTGCCACATGTCCCTTGTAAAACTTGATGGAGTGCGACAAGTGTCAACATCCATAGTTTCAAGTTTCATTTCATAAGGACTGTGGTGGGCCCTGGGTGAGTTGTTAAAATGAGCAAAAGTTGCCAAGTGTCATCTATCAGGACACATTACAACTTGTTTCTAAAAAGCAGCAGAATGTGCCACGTGTCCCATTGTAACTTAGTGGAGCGAGACAAGTGTTTGCATCCACATGAATCCAAATGAGTCCCAAATTTTTCTACATTATTTCTAAAGCTTAGTAGAAGTTTCCATGTGTCATATTCTATAGGACTCTCTAAAGGTGTCTAAAGCTTCTATAAGTTAAGTAGATGCTGCCAAGTGTCCTTGCCTATTTCATAGCGGATGCTACCAAGTGTCCTCACCTATTTCATAGTGGAAAATGCCATGTGTCACTTGTTAAGATCAGCAAAAAGTGGCTAAAGCAAGTGAGAAATACTCGAAGGAATTGCTAAGGAGGATGACGGGCCCATAGCCATCGAATTTAGGACAACCAACTAGCCATTACCTTTCAAATGATGATAGACCCAAAGATGTCAAATTTGTGGTAATAAAGTGTTTATTGATATTTGTAGGCCTAAACATAGACCCAAATACTTTTAAAGGCATTTAAAGACCTTCAGGGTGAAAGGGAGAACCACCGAGAGAAAGAACCAAAAGAACTAGAAAGGGGAAAAAGATAGCTTGAGGGCTCAAATTGTAGAAAGAAAGAGGGAAGACCATAAATATCTACGCAGTAGTTATTCTCGTAGGTGGAATAGTCAACCAAGTAGATATTTGAGCCTAAAAACATTGAAGGTGCAGCCTATTTGTCTCCTTTGGGGTAAAGGTGAGATAGATAGCTACACAAACATCAGGTGATAGACTAGATGACTCAAGCTCAGAAGACATTTGAGATGAATCAACATGCCACAGTTAAGGCGGCCATCCTATTCTAGCATGGCCCTCTTTGACAAAACTGAAAATGCATTCGATACATTGAGTGTAGCATGGGTTGTTCTATGGAATAAAGTGCCAAGCTTTTCTTGGCTACTATATATTATATTCTCTTGTGTCATTTGGAAGGAGATCTTTTTTATCATAGAAGCAAGACTCTGCCCAAATTGAAAGGCAAATACTGAGACTTTGAGCTCAGATTGTTGTTCATATTATTTTATCTGAATGAGAAAGCAAGTTACTCATAGACTTTGTGCTATTATAGCTTGTGCCATTTTAGGAGATTGTTCTTATGTCTATCTTCTAGATGTATTCATATTTATTTAATCTAACAAGTAGAACTAGTAGAAGTGATAAGGAGGATGTCCTAAAGTCAGTTACTTTCAGACTTTGTGCTATTATAGTTGTCTTTAGTGTGTGTTTTTAGTTTCTTTCTATGTCAAGGATTCTGGGATGACTTTGTGCCCCCATTATCCTTTGTATTTCACTCTTTCGGTAGTTGAGGTGGAAAATTTGTGTTCCATTTCATCCTATTGGTTGCTATACTTTGTTACCAGTTTCTTGTCACCACCTAAAAGAACTCTTGCTATTTCTTGTAAGATTCACTTCTAAAAGAAGAGAAGTGCCTTCAATATTTTCACTAGGATCTTCTCCTTTATTTTTGAGCATCATCTCTGAAAGAAGAGAGATGGATGGTGTTTCCCTACCCTTGAGTGTTATTTTATACTTATATTTATAGTACATATCCCCTCATATTTAATAGGGAACCTCCCCTTGATGAGAGGAGAAATTTGTCCCCTTTGGGTGTGGTAAACCTGTAACTTTGGATGACCAATCTCCCTTGACGTGGATGATAAGACCTATTTTGAACATCAGTTAGTTGATTGACAAAATATTCACCCAACAATCTTTTTGGTGAATCTATTGGGGAAGGACAAGCAGTTTGAAGACTCAAGCTTCAAGTTGAAGCAAGACCAGTCCTTTTCCATTTTTTTTCACAAACGGGCAACTCCACGCTACACTAGAAGTCAGAGACTTCAAGGTGTTGTTGACCCTATTTTTGAGTTGGTATAGCAAGGAAATATTTGACCTATTCCCTCCCCAACCTCAAGTTCAATGATCTAGGAGTGTTCCTCCTACCTGTACCAAGTCACCAACCCAAGGCAAAGCTTCTTTTTTTTATGTTAGTAGAGCATTACCCATACATACACCACCTAGGTTTGTTATCCCTCTTTTTCATAATCAAATCATGGCAGTTCAAGGCCCCTGGGATAACTCTTTTAGTCCACTCAATCTTACTCCACCTGTACATGAACTTCCACGCAGTTTAAGAAAGAATTTCCTTAAATTCTTCGGTGATGGGAGAGTTCACCCTAATGAACACATTTTAACCTTTAGCATAGCTTGTGGTGTGATAGGCATGGAATTTGAGGATGTGGCAGTCAGGCTCTTTATAAAAACACTACAAGGTGTTGTTGCAGACTGGTTCTACCACCTACAAGCTGGATCAGTGACTGATTGGGACACACTCAAAGCCAAATTTGAAGCTAGGTTCAAGCCTACAGAAGATGCACATGCCCTACTAGCCCAGCTCACATAGGTGAAGAAATAACCTCATGAAACTATGAGGGATTTCATAGCAAAGTTTGACAAGCTCAGGAACTAGATTCCTACAATTGCTCAACCAACACTTGGAAACCTAAAATGCTTCTTCATCAACTCACAGTGACCTGAAGTGAGTTTTCTATTGAGACATGCTAGCCACATAGACCTTGAGGCTGCTCAAGAATTGGCTACTAAGGTAGAAGATGAACTTATCTTGGCAGGAAAGATAAGGAGAGATCTAAATAGAGGTAAATATTCTTCTTCCTCTGAATAGTCACCTTTAGCCACCATTGATCCAATGGTGCAGAAGCTAGCAAATGAATTGTTGGCCCTCAAAAAACAAATGACATAAGGGATGTCATCTTCTCCTTCATACAGAGATGTCCCAAGGAGGACATTCCCTAATCAGTCATACCAAGGCAATGCTACCAGGAACCAAGGGCAAACAAATCATCTCCCTCCCCCTCAGAGGAATAATCTTGCCATTGAAGCACCTCCAACTAAATCAATGGTTGGATATCTTGAAGCTAAATCATATTTCTCATTCCAACCTAAGTTGAATCCTGAAGATGACACTAATATCTTCACTAAGGAATAAGAAGAATTAGCTGGTGACTCCAACATTGGTTTCCTAAATTATCAAGATGAACCTAAAAGTGAAGGTAAAGTAGCTAAAGGATCATACACTATTTTCACATGGTCTAAGAATTAATCATCCCATAAAGCTGATAAAGAGAAGATAGAGCAATGACCTCAACTAGCAATTTTGATTGCCAAGCGAGGAACCACTCTGCCTTTCCTGCCAAAGGACCTAGTGATTGCAAAAAAGGTGAGTCCCTTAATTATGCCTTTAGATCCATTTTTAAATTCATAGACCAATCCTTCCCCTTCTAAAAACCAAAAATATGAACTCCCATCCCCTTCTCCTAGCTCTTTCTAGACATTTGACATAATTGACCATATAAAGAAAACCAAAATTCAAATGTCTGAATTTGAATTTCTGCAGTCTAATCCTGAGCAATTGGACAAATTGGTTCAATGTGTTAAAAACCAAACCATCCCTATAAGACAAGAAGATAAGAAGGTAACTCATGATTCCTTAATGAATAGGTCTATCACAAATAACCTTATCATTACTCCTCCTACTACCCTTGGGAAAATAGAGCCTTTATATGTTTCCCTGTTGATAAATAGTCATAAGCTGAGCAATTACATCATTGATTTTGGAGCTTTAGAAAATGTCATGCTTGCAAAAGTGGAAAAATCCTTTAGTCTCACATTGACCAAAACATTTGGTAGATGTTTCTCCATGGATAAAAAGCAAGTACCACTACTAGGACAAATCAAGGACACCCAATTTGCATTTGTAGCATTCCCAGTCAAAAGAATCCAGATGACTGTCTTGGTAGCCAACGTCCTAGCATCATATGGCATCCTCCTTGGGTGGAATTTTTGCAAGGATATTGGAGGATAATTGAGCATGGACCTATCTAAAGCAAGGATTCTAGTCAAAAGTGTTATGAACAGATTGATCTTTGAGAAGGAAGCAAAATATGTGGTTACTCAATCATCAGCACTTGAAGCTGAAATTCTATTTGAGTCTTCAGGCATGGGTAAGTACTTTCTATCCATAGAGGAAGTTCATGAAATGACTTTTGAAGCTCTTAAAGGTGTCAACATAGAAATACATTCAACTAGAACAATAGAAGAATTGGTAGAGTGCAATGTAAGTGTAGAAGAATCCCCCTCTCCAAACAAAGAAGAATCCAAAGAAAAATTAGTGTCTGAGGAGGTATGGATTCTAGAATTTGATGGCAGCTAATCCTCTACTAGTTTAAGAGCTGGTATTGTGTTAATATCTCCTCAAGGAGATATTTTTCCTTCATCATATAAATTTTAGTTTAGCAACACCAACAACATAGTTGAGTATGAATCTTTGTTACTTGGATTGAAGGCTGCTTGAGACAAAGGCATCAAACTCCTTCATGCTAAAGGAGATGTTGAATTGGTGGTTTGTCAGGCGAGAAACCTATATCAAACCAAGAATGAGAGATTATGCCACTATCACAATATAGTATGGAATCAACTTGAAAGCTTTGGTGCTTTCAACATATTTTCCATACCCAAGGGATTTAATGACAGAGTTGATGCACTGGCTATTTTAGCAACTCTCTTAGTTCCTCACCTAGACTTCAAAGGATAAAAGTACACTATTGAGATGGTATTTTGACCAAGTGTACCTAATAATGCCAGTCATTGGTAGGAATTAACAATGATAATCAAATATTGCCTTTTTAGAACAAAAGGATAGCTTTCAATAGCTTCACTGTGAAGGTAATGAGCCTCAACAGCTTGAACCAGCCCCTGGATCAAATGTAGATATAGGTGAGTAATTATTGAAACTTAAAGAGAATAAAATTCCCAAAGGCTTTGTTACCCTTGAGAAGTTATTTGACAAACATGATAGATACATCAAATAGCAACAAATGGATTCAAGCTCCTTTCAGGGTTTGATCAGATGAATCCAGGTACCAAGGATGACCCCAAGATGGTGAACATTGGGAAATGTTGCACTCTTGAGGAGAGATTCAAGTTCACTACTTTGATCAATTAGTATATGGATGTCTTAGCATACTCCTATGATGATTTGAAGTCACTCAACCCTGATGAAATTCACCATGACATTCCTTTCAAAAGTGATTCCACACCTTACAGGCAAAAATCTAGATAGTATAATTTGAAGATATCAGGTACTATTCTATCTAAAATATAGAAAATGCTCAATGCTAGAATCATTTTCCCAATCCATCATTCCACATGTATTGTAAACATAGTGTCTGTAAGGAAGAAGAATGGAAAAATTTGCCTGTGTGGATTTTAGGAACTTAAATCAGTCATCCTTGAAGGATAACTACCCTTTACTTATCATGGACCAAGTGCTTCAAATAGTGACTAGTTCATAGATGTTATCAATGCTAGATGGCTTCTCAAGATACAATCAAGTTGAAGTTGGTGAAGTAGACTAGCACAAGACTGCTTTTACCACACCTTGGGGTATGTTTGCATACATAAGGATGCCTTTTGGCTTGATTAATGCTGGCACCACTTTCTAAAGAGCAATGGACCTTGCTTTTAAGGATGAAATGGGCAAGTTTATTATAGTATAAATTTGATGACTTGACTATTTTCTCTAAGCATCACTTGGATCATGTATGCCACTTGCAACAAGTGTTGGAATGCTGCCACCATAATGGCATTTCCTTAAACCCCAAGAAAACTAGTTTTGAGGTAACAAAAGGGAAACTTCTTAGACATATTGTGTCTAAAAAAGATATAAAGATTGACTCAAACAGAGTCAAGTCCATCTAAGAGCTTACCCTTCCCATAAATAAGACTGTAGTCCACTCTTTCTTTGGAAAGGTGAATTTCTTAAGAAGGTTTATCCCCAAGTTTGCTGAGAAGACTCGACATGTTGTGAATATGATGAAGGGAAAGGCCACTTTTAGCTAGATTGAAGAAGGTAAATTGGTATTCCAAGACATAAACATAGCCATTGCCCATGCCCCAATTCTGGTATGTCTAGATTACAACAAGGAATTCACCATATATAGTTATGCTTTTGAACACACACTTTCAACAATTTTGATTCAGTAGAACCAAGAAGGTGTGGAATCTCCAATTTCTTTCATGAGTTATCCTCTCAAAGCTCATGAGCTGAAGTACTCAAACATGGAGAATCATGCTTATGCAGTGGTCAAGGTAGTGAAGCATTTCCGCTTCTACATCCTGAATTCACACATTACTGCCTTGATTCCTGACACCATGGTTAAATCTATATTAAGTCAATAGGAATTTGGGACAAAAAGAGGTAATTAGATTATAAAAATCTTGGAGTTTGATCTAGTCATCAAACCAACAAAGCTGTTGTGGGGAAAAGTCCTATGCCAATCGATTGCTAACAATAGACTCAAAGAAATAGGGCATGAAGAATCAGAAGAAGAAGACATGCCAATAGTCCTCTTTGTCTCCACCACGAATGAGTGGTATTTAAATATTGCTCATTTCCTTACTTATGGTGAGTGTCCTACCCACCTATCTCATAAAGAAAGGAGGACTATCAAACTAAAAGCTACCAATTTTGTCCTCTGGGACAATGGCCTATATAAGAGGAGCCTGGATGGAGTGTTCCTTCATTGCGTGGACAAAGAGTAGTAGAACTAACTTCTGAAGGCCTTCCATAATTTGGCATGTGGAGGACATTTCTCTACTCTTGTGACTACCCATAAGATTCTACGAGCCAAGTATTACTAGCCAACTCTCTTTCAAGATGCATACAAGTGGGTAAAGAAATGTGAACTATGCCAGCAATTTGTTGGGAGACCCAAGTTAGTTGCCTTACCTCTCAAGCTGGTGGCCATAGAGGAACCATTACAGTAGTGGGGAATCAATTTCATTGGTGCTATAAACCCATTTTTGAGTTCTAGACATGATTATGTCCTCACAGCCACATACTACTTCACCAAGTGGGTAGAAGCTATCCCAACAAAGCATGCTACTTTGGAAGTAGTGTAAAATTTCCTCAAAGAGAACATTTCTAAGTCTGGGATCCTGACCAAGATTGTCATTAATAATGCAGCTTGTTTCACTTCCTAGGAGATTAATCAGTTTTATTTTTACTATGGAATCACCATCTCCCACTCTTTTTATTACTTTCTACAAGGGAATGGACAAGCTAAATCAAGCAACAAGGACCTGGTGACTATCATCAAGAAGCTGGTAGATGACAACCAAAGGACATGGTATAAAGCATTGGTCGATGCTTTATGGGTAGATAGGATCATACCAAAAAGAGTAATTGGTATGTCTCCCTTCCAACTTCTTTATGGACTCAATGTTGAGATACCAATCACCCTAAAATTGCCAGCATTAAAGTTGGCTAAGGCAATTGAAGATTAGACATTTGAAGGCTCCATTGATAAGAAGATCATGTGCCTAACTGAACTAGATGAATAAAGAACTATGGTGGTGGACCAAATTGCTACCCATCAAGTCTGGTGAAGAAGCTCTTCAACCAAAAAGAAAAGAACCATGATTTCTAGATTGGAGATCAAGTCCTCCTGTGGGATAAGAGGAGAGAACCAAAGGGAATGTATGGAAAGTTTTAATTCCCTATGGAGGGGCCCTTTTACTATTCATCAGCTCAATGGTGAAAATAGTTTCCTATTGAGGTATCAAGATGGCACACTCTTTTCTTTGCCTCATAATGGGCATCATCTAAAGCACTTCAATTCTTGAAGTATCATATAAGTTCACCTGTACATATGTATATTTGTATAGTCTTTGTTTCTACTTTCTATCATTCATTTTAATTTTTTAGAGCCTTTCTTTTTGGGTAGCATGACTCCATATCCCAATGGCATACTTCAAGGCACTGGAGATTTTGGTCTCTACTCCCCTTATCTATTCCAAGTTTTCAACTGAAGGAAGTTCCCAAATTGGAGCCAAATATTGTCCCCAAAAATATAATTCATTTTTGGGACATGTGAACTATTTTGGTTCAACAGATTAAAATAATCTCTTCATTTCTCAAAATTTGTTTTGAGCTTTCAAATTCCTCATTTTTCAGGAATTTTTAGTTAAGGTTTCAATGGGTTCAAGGTTCAACATCATCAACAAGCTTCAAAGAGTCAAGCGCTTTGTCAAAGTTCATCAAGTTTAGTGGCTTCACAGTTCAAAAGTTCAAAGGAGTGCCCAAAAGAAATAATCATGAGAGTGGAAGCTACCAAGTGTCATCTACCAGGACACATTATAATTTGTTTCTAAAACTAGTGAAATGTGCCATGTGTCCCTTATAAAACTTGGTGAAGCATGAAAAGTGTCAACATCCATAGTTTTGAGTGTCATTTCATAAGGACTGTGGTGGGCCCTGGGTGAGTTGTTATAACTTAGCGGAGTGTGACAAGTGTCTGCATCTACATTTTGAGTTTCTTATAAGCTATAAAGATTCTTTCAAAAAGATTCTCCCAGAGTTCCATGGAGGGCACCATGTGGCAACCATGGAAGGTTCTAATATGGTTTTCCTCAATACAGCAAAAGTTGCCATGTGTCCCTTGTAAAAATAGACAAAGCACAACAAGTGTCAACATCCACAGTTTTGAGTTTCATTTTGTAAGGACTGTGGTGGGCCTCAAGTGAGTTGTTAATGTGAGCAAAAGCTACCAAGTCTCATCTACTAGGACACATTACAACTTGTTTCTAAAAAGTAGTGAAATGTGCCACGTGTCCTATTGTAACTCAGCAGAGCAAGACAAGTGTTTGCATCTACGTGAATCCAAATGAGTCTTGAATGTTTCTACATTATTTCTAAAGCTCAGTAGAAGCCACCATGTGTCATCTTCTATAGGACTCTCAAAAGGTGTCTAAAGCTTCTATAAGTTAAGCGGATGCTGCCAAGTGTCCTCACCTATTTCATAGTGGAAAATGCCACATATCACTTGTTAAGATCAGTGAAAAGTGGCCAAAAAAGGTGAGAAAGACCCAAAGGAATTGCTAAGGATGATGATGGACCCACAGCCATCAAATTTAGGATAACCAACTAGTTGTTAGCTTTCAAATGATGATGGACCTGAAGATGTCAAATTTGTGGCAATAAAGTGTCTATTGATCTTTGCAAGCCTAAGCATGGACCTGAATGCTTTCAATGGCATTCAAAGACCTTCAGGGTAAAAGGGAGAACTCTCAAGAGAAAGAACCAAAAGAACTAGAAAGGGGGAAAAGATAGCTCGGGGGCTCAAATTGTAGCAAGAAAGAGGGAAGACCATAAATATCTATGCAGTAGTTATTCCAGTAGGTTATACAGTCCACCAGGTAGATATTTGAGCCTACAAACATTAAAGGTGCAGCCTGTTTATCTCCTTGGGGTAAAGTTGAGGTGGATAACTATGCAGACATCAGGTGATAGACTAAATGAATTAGGCCCAAGAGAAGACATTTGAGAGGAATCAACATGCCACAGTTAAGGTGGCTACCTTGTTCTAGCATGGCCCTCTTTGACAAAACTAAAAATGCATTCGATGCATTAAGTGCAGCATGGGCCATTCCATGGAATAAAGTGCCATGCCTTTCTTGGCTACTATATATTATATTCTCTTGTGTCATTTGGAAGGAGATCTTTTTGATCACATAAGTAAGACTCTTCCCAAATTGACAGGTAAATACTGAGACTTTGAGATCAGATTATTGTTCATATTATTTTATCTAAATGAGAAAGCAAGTTAATCATAGAATTTGTGTTGTTATAGCTTGTGCCATTTTAGGAAATTGTTCTTATGTCTATCTTATAGATGCAATCTTGTTTATTTAATCTAACAAGTAGAACTAGTGGAAGTGATAAGGAAGATGTCCTAAAGTCAGTTACTTTAAAACTTTGTGCTATTATAGTTGTCTTCAGTGTGTGTTTTTAGTTTCTTTCTATATCAAGGATTCTGGGATGAATTTGTGCCCCCATTATCCTTTTTATTTCACTCTTTGGGTAGTTGAGGTGAAAACTTTGTGTTCCATTTCATCCTGCTTGTTACTATACTTTGTTACTAGTTTCTTGTCACTACCTAAAAGAACTCCTACTATTTCCTACAAGATTCACTTCTGAAAGAAGAGAAGTGCCTTCAGAGTTTTCACCAAGATTTTATCCTTTGTTTGTGAGCATCATCTCTAAAATAAGAGAGATGGATGGTGTTACCCTACCCCTGAGTGTTATTTTTTGCTTATATTTATAGTATATAGCCCCTCATATCTAATAGGGAACCTCCCCTTGATGAGAGGAGAGATTTGTCCCCTTTGGGTGTGGTAAACCTAAATCTTTGGATGACCAATCTCTCTTGACGTGGATGATAAGACCTATTTTGAACATCAGTTAGCTGATTGACAAAATATTCACCCAACAAGGTTAATGAGTGGTGATGGGGTAACATGGGTTCCTAGGAGACCCAGTTTCAACATTAGATAAAATCTCCTCAATATTAGAAAATATATCACTAATACTATTTATAAGATATGTATCTAAGGTGGGATTAGATTCATTGACTAATAAAACGTATAAGAACTTTGTTATGACTTTATCATCCTAGTTGGAATTAAAATATATGCCTTGTGATTAGTTATCATTTGAATTATAGGTATAGGTAGGCATTATGGGCTATAATATCTATGAGGGATGATGTTTTTGATGAGGAATCTAGTTTAGATACTAGTGTTGAACATGATCTTGATGTAGATAATATTTGTGTTATCTCTAATGCTGAATTTGATAAGGGTATAGGTGATGTCAATGAGGTAATGCTAATAATATAGGATTACTTGTTTATAAGTGACCTCTATAAATAGGGTCTTTGATGCAATAATGGGAAGACAATGGATTTGAAAAAAGTAAGCCCATGGAATAAGGACACATGAGAGAAGGGAGGACTAGGTTCATGGGACACAGACTCATCTTTGATGGAAGAATTATTAAAGATGGGGAGACCATGGAAGATTTATGTGGTTTCTTGACCTTGGGTTAGAAAGGGAAGGGATTGATCATGATCAAAAAAATAATCTTGGAATACCTCTTCTTGTTCACCCTTAGATGTAGAACCATCTAATTCATTCTCAATTTTAAGGTCACCATAATTGATGAGATCTTAGACATAGTTTTGGAATTTATGAAATCAATTGATGGTATCCCCCTAGGTTTGGTGATATATATAGTAGTGATTAGCTTTATACCAAGAGGGATTAGGCTTGGTAGGATCAAGATGTCATATGGGTGGATAAACTATCATGTTGACAATAATAAGTTGGTAGAAGAGGGATTCTAAGGATATAATAAGATGAGTAAAAGGCCTCTCCTAACTTATTAACTTGGGTGATGAAATATTAGACTTTAGATCAGATGGTTGTTATCATAATTGGGTGGCCATACTAGTAGTAAATAAGGTAGCCAAGATTAGATTCATTTTATTAGTGTAGGAAGGGGTATATGGTTGGATATGACCAATAGACAGAGGGTTTAAATGAAATTGGGTGGTATAGAGACTAGGAGTATACTGACATGGATAAATGTAGACTAGAGGTAATGTTATGTGGATAGGGTTAAAGTCTATAGGATATGGAGTGCTTATCTCAAGGAGGAAAGAAAGGAGTACATCCTTATTGACCATTAGGAATTTCTTAATCAAGGTGTCTAACTTTGATTTTGAAGCTATAAATCAAGATGGGAGAAAGTACAGATGACATGGTTTTCCATTTCTAATTGCTAGGTGTGGGGCATTGAATGAAAAGATTAAGGGATGAAAAGGGGATGTGTAGAAAAAAATTAGACAAAGTCTTTCTTTAGTCTAGTCTCATGTTTGATTGGATATTTTGACATGATGTTATTTTTGAAAAATAAAGAAAATATCAAGTAGAGAAAATTAATATGTGAGCTAGACTTCGATGATTTTGGATAAATTTGACTAGGTGAGCTAAGACAAGCTTTAATGTTTGACAAGGGGATAGAATAGACCAAGAGACATGATTTCAACTTGGAATAACTAAATTAAGACTAGCTCAAGGCCAATATGATTCTACTTGACTTAGGATGACTTGATCGATAAGATAGGAAGATTGATAGGATTAGATTCTATATATGAATCAAACTTAATTAGACATAAGAAAGTTAATAATAAGGACACTGATGTGGACAAAATAATTTTCTAACATGGATAAGAACTAACATATGAATACAAACTTGATGATATGACTAGTATATTCAAATGGATGACATGGTAAGGATAAATTGGACTATGACTAGGATAGTTTATGTTGATGTATAAGATTGCACCCTTGGTAGGAGGTTGAGCTCCTAACTTCTTTACATAACAATGGAAACTCCCCTCTCACCTGTGGGACTGGCGAAGCTAGAGGGGAGATTCTCTAGATGAGGGCTAGCTCCCTCTAATGTATCTTTTAGGCCCTAGTTTATCCTACTGCTAACAAATAAAATGTAAAAAAGGGGGGTGTGAAAAGGGAGAGAGAGATGCTAAAAATAGAACCTAACCTAAAAGAGGAAAAGAGGTGATGCACCAAAAAAATGTGACCCACTCAAGCCCAAACATACACTTTTCACTGAGAACCAATGCCTATACACTTCATCTATCATGAGAAAACCTTCTGCATAAGTGGGCTAGGGGTCCATGGAGATACAGGGAGGAAATAACTATTAGAGGCATTTTGAGACATGCTGTAGCAGCCTATCCACTTCACCTATACTCCTCTAGGGACACTTCTGATAGACCCATAAAAGGAAAACTCAAAAATGCACCAAACGTGCTGAAATCATTCTATAAAGGCATTATGAAAATGACTTAACACAAAATCAAGGCATAGACACATACTAAAGATGCAAAAAACTCAGAATAGAGGTAAAAATGTTGTGTTTCGATTCAAGGTAAATTTTTGCAGAGCTCTACCTTACAAGCCCGAGAGATTTTTGGGCAGATTTTTGCCTTAAAGCTAAGAGTGGATCCCTTTCTTGAATGAGAAGTTTAAAATTTATAGAAAGAGGAAGATAATTTGGTGCTTCCTAGGAAAGATTTTGGCACTCATTTGTAAGTGGCCCATGTGCGCTAAACACATCAGGAAGAGGAAGATCACTGTTACTGATGGCATTTCTCAAAAAAGGCCTACTAAAACCATGGTGTACAATTGCCAAAATTGACTTTAGCATTCAAACATTAATGTAAGAGCATGGTTGTGCCTCTTTTCTGCAAACAAACTATAGTTTATCCCCTCATCAATGCCAACTACAAAAAATAGGTCGCGCTACTCATCTGCAACAAATCACCTACCCTTTGCCACTTAAATGCTTTGTCATTTCTGCTCTTTGTCTTCTTCATACTCTTTCAACCCTTAGGGGTGATCTCTTGGTGGGTCAGTGTGCTCCTTGGGGCTCTTTCCATGATTTTGTGCTAAGGTAGCTCAAAAACAATGGCTACTTCACTATGTTAAATTTGACGTTCATGCGACCGTCACCCAACAGCTAGTTCGTCTACTTAAATTTGATGGCTTTCAGGATGTCACCATAGAAATGAATAAATTCATGCAAAATTAGAAAATGAAATGGCCTAGAATAGTAGGGACAGAAGGGGACCAATTTTTGGCCTGTTGGGCAAAAAATGGTCAACAAATTGGTGACTCCTAGGGGAAGCATGCCTGCTATGCTTAAAGACTAGTTGCCTTGCAGTCCATTGGGCATGGAGTCAAATTTAGCTTGAACAAAAATCAGCAACAACCCCAAAAGATCCAAGAATCAAACATGAAGCTTTTTACCCCACACACAAAGGGAAACACACAAGGCTAAAACACTACTTGTGCAAATTGCACTTAGGGAAAATAGGAAGGATAACTAAAAAAAAACTACTATATACATCTAACCAAGAATAATTTATTCCCTCTTAGATCAAAGAGAAATTTTCTTAAGTCCCCTTCCTGGCAAGAAGACTTATGGTGCCAGACAAGTAGCTGAATGAAAAGGAGATTTGGTGACCTGCTCCTCTTGCCTGTCACCTGGATTGGCTAGTATCCAAGTGGATCAGAATCAAACATGCTTCCAACATATACATACTCTATTTTTTCTTGGAAGCTTGTTGAATGCTAGTCCCTCATACTGGTGTTGTTCACCAAGAAATTAGTGGCTGCTGGATCATCACTGTTAACCCTTTGATGTGCACAGTCCCGCTATAATGCATCATGGTTTGACCTATTTCCTTTTGCTTCATTAGAGATCCTATCAAACTCATCCTCTGCTCCCTCTTGGCCTTCTTAAATAAGGGTGACTGTGATGATGTCTGAAATGGAATCACAAATTGATTTCTCATCCCATAAAACATCACCTCTTTGTTCAAAGCCTTCTTCTTTAAGGCTTTCCTCAAGAGAGACTAGCCTTTCCTTTTCCTGCTCGAGGACCAAAGTTTCTAGATGTTTAAAGGCATCCATATGGTCCTCTTCCAACTCAAGCTCTTTGGTGTAGTCATCCTCCTCATCGAAACAACAAGGAAGTTCATTGAACAAGGGGGGAGAGAGCTCACCATGCTTTTGTTCCTCATACTGTTGGAACATCTGCATGTATGTGTGACCTACGTCTTCTCCATTACTGATGAGGTCTTCACAAGGAGCATCAATGATGATTTCTTCTTCATTGTTGCTCATGATAGCCTCTTATATGTCATGGGAATCATGGGTAGGAGCAGCTTTATCTTTTTTAAGGTTTTGAGCAAAAACCTTTCTTCTCCTCTTTCTTACCCCATGATTCCACTATTTCCCCCTAGGTAAGGAGGTTTCCATTAGAATCAGTGACCTAAGGGGGTTGAGGAAGACTAGGAAAGCTGCTTGGGGGGATTGCATGAAAACCTTGAGCTTGATTAAAACCATATGAAGGAACATAAGGTCCATGATTTTGTGCAAAGGAATTATACATACATAAAGTGATTTTTGATGGCACTAGGCTGCTTAACTAGCTAATTCAACTCAAAGTCACCATTGGTGTTTAATGCAAAGCCTCCAAAGGCTGGTCAGTTGAAGAACACACCAAAAATTCTTCAACTCTTTGGCCATAACTTGTCTTAGTTGGTCCCACCAGGCATGCCAAAAACTATTGACACAGAAGATTACACCCTTGGTGGGAGGCCGAGCTCCTGCCTTCTTCACGTAATAATGGAAACTCCCTTCTCACCTGTGGGACTGACGAAGCTAGAGGGAAGAGTCTCTAGATGAGGGCTAGCTCCCTCTAATGTATCTTTTAGGCCCTAGTTTCTCCCACTGCTAACAAATAAAATGTAAAAAATGGGGGGGTGAAAAGAGAGAGAGAGAGAGAGAGAGAGAGAGATGCTGAAAACAAAGCCTAAGCCTAAAAAAGAAAAGAGTGATACACTAGAAAAATGTGACCCACCAAGCCCAAACATACACTTTTCACCAAAAAGGAGCACCTATACACTTCATCTAACATGAGAGAACCTTCTACATCAATGGGACAGGGGTCCATGGAGATACAGGGAGGAAATAACTACTAGAGGTGTTCTGAGATGCACTGCAGTAGCATATCCACTTCACCTACACTCCTCTAGGGACACTTCTGACAGACCTGTAAAAGGAAACTCAAAAATGCACCAGACATGCTACAATTATTCTATAAAATCATTAATAAAATTAATTAACACATAATCAAGGCATAGACACATACTAAAGATGCAAAACTCAGAATGGAGGTAAAAATATCTAAGTTTTGATTCAAGGTAAATTTTTTGGCAGAGCTCTGCCTTACAAGCCTGAGAGATTTTTGGGTAGAGTTTTGCCTTAAGGCTGAGAGTAGATCCCTTTCTCAAATGATAAGTTTACAATTTATAGAAAGAGGAAGAGAATTTGGTGCTTCCTAGGAAAGATTTTGGTGCTCATTTGCAAGTGGCCCATGTGCATTGAACACATTGGGAAGAGGAAGATCACTGTTACTGATGTCATTTCTCAGAAAAAGCCTATTAGAACCATGCTATATAATTTCCAAAATTGACTTTGGCATTCAAACATTAATGTAAGAGCATGGCCACACCTCTTTTCAACAAACAAACTATAGTTTGTCCCCTCATCAATGTCAACTATAGAAAATAGGTCACACCGCTCATTTACAACAACTCACCTACCCTTCGCCACTTGAATACTTTGTCATTTTTGCCCTTTATCTTCTTCCTACTCTTTCAGCCCTCAGGGGTGATCTCTTGGTGGGTCATTTCACTCCTTGGGGCTCTTTCCATGATTTGGCACTGAGGTAGTTCAAAAACAATGGCTACTTCACTATGTTAAATTTGACGTTCACGCGGCCATCACCCAACGGCTAGTTCATCTGCTTAAATTTGACGGCTTTCGGGACATCACCATAGAAATGAACAAATTCATGAAAAATCAGAAAATGAAATGGCCTAGAATAGTAGGGATATAAGGGGACCAATTTTTGGACTGTTGGGCAAAAAATGGTCAACATTTTACTAAGGATAAAGTGGTGGATAAGGTGATTAGGCTAAACAAGGTCAAGATAAGTGATAAGGTGTCAACTAAGATGAGGTGGGTTTCGTGATGGGTAATATGGTTTAAATTAAGACACTAAGGATGAGTGAGGATATGGTGATAAAGAGGACTAGGATGTGACCTTGACTGCTTATGGATAAGGTGGATTTCATTCTTAAGTGATAAAGCTGACACTAGGGAAAATTAATACTAAGGTTAAGTGAAGAGCATGAGTTTAGACTTATGATAGAATGTGATGGAGGGATGCCAAGACTAGATTAAGGTATTGTTGACAAATTTTACCCCAATTTAATTTAGGTCAAAGCTTATACATTTAAATTTTTCATAAGGTCTTCTAGGTTGAAAAGTGGTCCTATAGCCTTTAATGAGGTCAAATAATATGTCTTTGCCTTGGTCATATTTGTCTAAGTTGGTCCTATGTCATCTAATGTCACTTTTGAGTCATTTAATGAAATGGTATAGTTTTACATAAGAATGAAAATGTGTCAGACTATAATCTAATGTTTTACATGTCTAATATGCTAGATATGGTAGTTTTAAAATTGAATTCTATAGGTTCAACATCCATTAAAGAAGATCAAGTAATTTCAAGCAATTTTAGGTAGTTGTATGACCTATACAATAGTTATGACACATGTTAATAATTCATGGGGGTCCCTTAAGATCCCTAAAATTTAATTTATTGCTTGGTAATCTTTGAAAAACCTAAAATTGAGCAAAACCATTTCTATTTTCATATCACTCTCTTAGACAAGGTCATACAGGTCATTGGTTTCCACTTGGTATGGCTAGAAGAAGTGTTAAATAAAGTGAAATTGGTGGATGAAATTAGTATTTATTTAATCTAAATTCATGGAAGTATTTATAATTTTTATTAAATGTGATTCATGAACCATTTCTAAGAGTGTTGGTGACTCAAAACTACCTGCACATCCCTAATGGCTTCAGTCTTCTTCCTTATCTGCATTGATATGAGAAAACCAAGTGGTGTACATGTTATTTAAGGGTATTAAAATCCTTATAAAATTATTTTAAGTTTATTTTTAATTTGTGTATATCAAGTAATAATCAAAACCACTCCTTGTACTAGAAAGTGAACACAGTGATGGTCTACGGAGCATGTGTTGATAGTTGCAAGTGAAAGTACGGAGTGAAGTTTTGAAGAACTTGAAATGAATAATTCTTAGTAAAATGTGTCTTATAAACCTAAATTGATAAAAAATTAATTTTTTTAAAGGTCATAATGAACCTAATCTCTCATTTTCATTTGTAGGTAGTATGTAATCTAAGTGTATATACTTCAAAAGTTGAATGCTAATGTTTTGAGAGAAAATTAAGTTGTATTCTAAGCTTTTTAGTATTTATTCACCATATTTTAGACCTATAACATATTTAGGTTTTTGATTATCTCTAATAAGAGAAATAGGTTCTAAAAAATGAAACTTTTTCTATAGTAAAGCTTAGATGGAGACTAATAGGAGTAAGGATGCCATAGAGGTCTGAGTGTTGATGAATTTTGGAGTTTTAAGTTGTGATAAGTTTCTCAAGGCAACACAATAAGATTTAGCCTTTGAAAGAGACTTGAATCGATTTATAAATTTATCAATATGGTTATGACCATTTAATTTCCAATCATAAATGGTGCAAAGTAAGAAAGTTGCAATTGAGAAGTGTTAACTTATCTAAATAAAGATTTCCCATACTATATGCCATCTTATGATGAAGAATTTGAAGTCTGTGTTGGTTTAAATGTCTTATTTCCTATAGTCTAAGTCTATAAGTTATGTTTAAACATGAGAATGTTATTGTTTGATTAGGATAGAATGTTTTTAGAGTGGTTTATAACTTAGGTTATGACCTAAAATGCTCAGTAAAACATAGTGGTAAGATGACTGAAAACAACATACCTTGCAGTGATCTATAGTAGTGAGTTAGACTATGGTATTTAGGCATGAAATGAGCTAATATAGGTATATAATGGTATTATTGACCTCAATAATGATCAATAAAGTTTAATTATAGAGTTAAGACATACATAATCACCTACAAGAGTCCTTATTTCTCCTAAGTTTCCACCTATAGTTGAAACACAGTCTATAGGCTAGTTCAAGCTAGTGGGAGAATGAAAGTCTTGGATAATATACAAAGATGTAAGATGGAGAAAATGTTGAGACAAATCTCACATTTATCCAACACATATTAATATTATTCTAATATGTGAGAAGATAGAGTAGAGACTGAGTTTCAAACTTCAACTTACAGTCAGTTCAAAGTTTATGCACAATCATTAGTCCTATAAGCTTGTCTTATAGAATTTGAATCTTTGAGGAGAATTGGAGCATGAAAAATATTTTTAAATTTGTAAAAAACACATCATGACATTTCTTAGACTTACATGGACTTAGTTTGGCTAGGCAAATAGGGAAATTACCCTTTGTTTTGTCTCAGACAAAGGGCACTCCTAGTCAAGACAAAACTACAAGTATAACATATCCATGATGAAAGGATGAATGGATGGATTTGGAATTATAATTATAAGATGAATAAGATTTAATTTAATATAAATTAACCCCTATAATCATCTACAGTCACTAAAAACCTCTATAGGTGACCATTTGTTCAATAACATAGTCTATGCCTATTAGGCCTAAAACTGAATATGAGCCCTCAAGATGCCTAATGACATTTATATGACCATGAAACAATTAAAATACTTTTTAATACCTTTATGGAAAATTTTAGGATGGATTATAACCCTTTTTTTTAGAGGGAATGCCAATAATGGTCAGTTTAGCCTAAGGCTGCATCAGACCAACCTAAAATGCAAGAGAAAGCTCGAGAGACCATTTTGAAATGCTCATATCTATATGGAATAATTGCATGGTACTTCAAGGATATAAAAATATTTTAAATAGGTCCTACACTTAGTCTTAGTGGCATTTGTTTGGATTTTGAGCATCTAGTTTATGAACCATTGTTAAGAACCATAACAATTTAAAACCCTCCGAAACCCCTTGTTTAAGACCCAATGGAGAAATTATGAAAGGATATGCATTAAAAAGTGGTTATATGGTTATGAATTTTATATAAAATTACCTATAAATCTCCTAATATCTTCACCATTTATATATTTTGTACTATCTCTTGTACGAATAAGCCTAACACTGAGTTTTTGTCACGACTTCCCTTCTTGCACTTTGGACTCATACTCATAATTTAAGTTGTTTTAGACCTCATTTATTATTTGTATCAGGATGAGATGATTTTTAAGTTAACTTAAATTTTTTGTTGATTTCAAAGTCTATCAGGTCATCGACAAGATTTCATGAAAGCAAGGTATGATTTAATTAAAGTTATTTCCTTTCGTAGACATGTTTATATACAATGTTTACAATTGTGAACAAAGAAAACTTAATGAGATAAATGTTTAGTTATTTCCTTTTCTCTCTTTGAAAAATATAATTAATTAATTAATTTAATATTTCCTTTTCTCTCTTTGAAAAATATAATTAATTAATTAATTTAATATTAAACAAAAAATTTATTCAGTTTGATACTATTGAAAATACATCAAAAATAATTTTTATTATTAAAAAGGAACTTTTCTTTTTTTATTTTAATTCTAGAACTTATTAATTATTTATGTTTTTTTCATAAATAGTTACTAATTAATTATATTATCATAAATAATTTAAGTTTATTAAATTTTTTATAATTTAATTTATACCTAGTAATATATATATATATATATATATATATATATATATAATTAGGTATAAATTATAATTATAATTATATATATATATATATATATATATATATAAATAAGACTATCCTAAGCTTAGCCTACGTACCAAATCTACCTTGCATGAAAATTTGTAACACATGTTAACTAACCCTTCTACCATGCCACATGTGGAGGGAAAACAATTATAATCTTTTAGTTATGTAAATATCTTCTTTCTATTTAAATTTAACCACTCCTAGTTTAGATCGACCCACTTCACCTCTACCCACTTAAACTCATGCAAATGGAGGGATTACTGCCATGTTGACTACCACATAAAAGGTAGTTTAAGCCAATTAGAGTATAATTTGAGGAGATTGATGTCTTAGTAAGGAGGTGGACTACATCAATGTAGGGAGAGGGTTGATGCCAATAGGGAGGAGAAAGAGGGTTGATGCCAATAGGGAGGAAAAGAGAGGATCGATGCCAGTAGGGAGGAGGGAGAAGATTGATGTATAAGTGTAAGAGAGGAAAAAAAGAGATCAAAAAAAGGAGGATTACACTTAGAGGAGGTCATTAAAATTTTTATCTTTACCTCCAAATTGAACTTCTTTGTAAGTGAATACTAGACTTTTAACTTGTCACTATTTTTTATTAAATGCCATAAATTTAGAAAACTAAATTAACAGTGATATCTAGCAATCAATTTTAGAATAAAAGATGTATATAAGCTTTAAATTAGTTAAATATTCACCTAACATATCCATTTAAATAACTAAATGCAAATAAATATAAAATTTTAGCTTAAATAAGAAAGGTTGTTTTAAATTTTTGTAAGAATAACACAATGTAATCTAATTACCTTAGGCAAAAATTATATAGACCTTCCTAGGTATGGACTAATTAAAACTTTCCATTCTAAAAAAGCTTGATTTTTTTTGGTGAGACCCATGAATCAGATGAAATTATCATAGTCCATGAGAATTCATCTTGTTCAGTCATGTTGTATGTTTGGTTGTTCATGCATAAACTGGATTGGTTTCTCATCAAACATGAGGTTGTTTCTTATTGAATAGATTCATTTTCTAAGTTTTATTAATTAATACATTACTTTAAAAACTCTTGATTTCATGGATATATGACATTGAATTATATGTTATTCATTTCTTAAGTTGTTATTGACATTTTAAATTTAAGGGTTTAATTCATTATTCAAGTCTTTACATTCTTAACTGTTAGTCTATAATATGAAGATTACATTGTGATAAATCTATGATTGGATTTTAAATTAGCCTCTATTATAAATCCCTTAATTCTAATTATTTTATTTTGCATGCGTAAGATGGCTTATTAATAAAATTATATCTTATTAAATATAACATTGTAACTATATCAACAAACAATAATATACTCCTCATAAAAGATTTATTTAATGTTAATATTATAGAATTCTTTGTGGATAGGTTATCTTATAGAAAAGTAGACTAAAGGTATAAATGACAAAGAAAAATAATTGTTGTTGTAAATCGACATAAGGACTAAACTATAAGATTAGGTTATGGATTTATTTTCTACCATCCTACTCAATAATTTGCTTTTAAAATATAATGCATTAATTTATTTAAAGTATTATTTAGTTCTCTTTTATAATCTCAACTTAGACCAAGAATTTAAGGTTAAATAAAACTATGTAGTGTTTTCTATTAAGTGATGCCTCTGGCTCACATTTATGGGTAATGTCATCACACTTTAACTACTTCATCCATATCCTAACATAGCTACAAAAATGACATTTGGGAATCATCCCTATAAACCATCAAGGAGAAATAAGGACCATGTTGTGTCATTAAGACCAAGGGGTCAGATAATCCCTCTTTGTCAACAACACTAATTAAGATAATAAAACAACTTTGACTACCTTAAATGATTCTAACTTGTGAACTTATGAAATAGAAATGGAGAAAGAACACTTTTTATTTAAAACTCGGTACCACCAAAAAGGAACAATAAAAACCAAGATTGAGAATGTTAAACCAAATATTATTAAGAAACCACCAACCACTTGGCTCTTAGATAACAAAAATTTAGAAACAATAATTATAAGGATTAGGTTATCTAAAGCAAGGATCAAAAACATTGTTGATGTAAATAAAAAAATAGAAAGGGGGGATTGTAGCTTGCAAATGTTCATTTCTATTTCTTACTAAGATTTAGGGCTAGTTTAGTTAAATAGGTATTTAGTCACTTAAACTGATACTTTTATGCTCTTGTTTGGGTACCAATCATAGAGGAAATATCTAGGGAACTGGGCCCTAGAAAGGGATACATACCCAAATTCATAGTTCACTTGAAACTTAGAATAGAAAATAAAAATACATACATACTACACCTTGATCCTATTCAAAAGTAGGTATGTAGGTAGTTTGAGAAGCGAAGGATGTTTCTAGTATGTAGGTGAATAGGATGGGGTTGGGGTTATGTGATAAACAAAATTAAAGTTAACTAAAAAGGGAAAGAACATTATAATAAGACCCTAGTTTAAATCAGCATAGCCAAGATAAGAATTTTGTGATATACTCAAAAGGATTCCAGTTGGATCATCATAGTTATTGAGGCTTTAGGCCAAATTCTGAGGTAGAATGCGACTATTTTTTATATGTTTTCTACTCTTGTCATGGTGACCTTAGTTCTTATCCAATATAGATGAATGGTGAATAGTGAGTAACTCAAGATCCAATTGATCCCAATGAGTCAAGTCTCTAGCCAGAGCATAACTTACTCATGTGTAGATGTCTAAATTGTATGGTTAGATGGTTTCCCATTTGGCAAAGGAATGCCTAACTTGTATGGTTAGAATTATTTCATTTTTAGTAAAGAATAATAGATGCCTAACCTGTATGGTTAGATGCTTGCTCATTTTGTAAAGGATATATGATAGGGAAAAGTATACCTGAGTTATATCCATAGACAAACATTAATTAAAATAAAAAGGATTTTTTTTGTGTTTTAGGATAGGATTTAGGGTCCCTACATTATGGTATCAAATCCTAGGTTCTAAATCTAGGCCTTAAGCCTACTATGACCTATGATTAGTAAAATATTTATTATTGATGTTAACTTGTTGAGAAAACTAAAAATTATGAGAAAACTAATTTGGTCAAAACTAGTTGTTCAAACATGACTCAAGGAAAAACTTCAAGGAAAAAGAAACAAAGAACAAGGGGAAAGTGGAACTTCCCTCCACTTTAAAAGAACCCATTTACACTTATAACTCAGAAATAATAGATACAATCATAAGTAAACTCAAATATTTGAAAGTGGAGCTAGTTAAAACAAAACCAACTATGATTGAACCTACAGTCAAACATCCATTTAAGAGGCCCTCAGCAATAAGAGATTTTACGTTTGGAATCAGTTTTGATGCACCCTATATAAGCCCTGAAGTATGTAAGGAATATAACTGATGCCACCAATATATGGTTCACTCAAAAGACAAAGTTCTTAAAGAAATGGAAATGGATAAAGAAGATTTTATTTAGACGAATTTTAAATCAATGTTATGCAGACATCTACATGTTATAGTCATAAATCTTATCCTCTATAAAGATAAAAACTCTATGTAATAAAAATATGAGTGAGAATATTAAATGCTTACTTTTTATCAATCTATGTGTGACTATGATCAATAATAGAATGTATGAGAAAAATTAGAGTTATCCAAAAAAATGAATTATGCTATCAACTATCTTGAATGAAAACTTAAGTGATTGTGTTATTTATATCAGGAAACCAAATGGCAAGACCTAAATGATCAACTAGGAATCAAAGGGAAAATGTGAGATATGCATAACCCAATAATGAAAATGTTAAATAGTAGGTTCTAGAAAATAAAAAACAAGGGATAGAAGCCCTCATCAATTTGTTGATCAAGCAAAGAGATAAAATGAACTCACTTGAGCAGGTGATTAATGATCTTAGGTCAAGGCAAGAAAATATAGAAAAAATTATGGAACCTAACCTTAAAAAATTTCTTGAAGAAGATCCACTACCAGTCAATGAAATGGAGGTTGTAGATCCTAGAATTGAAGTTTCATAATCTAAGAAAGGATTTAAAGAAGATTTTACACCTAATTTTGATTGGAAATAGTTAGGTGAAGGAGCTAAGAATTGGCTAAATGAGATTGAGAAGTAATTTAACTTGAGAAACTATAATGATGCAACTAAGGTGTTGTGGGGATCATACCAACTAATAGAAGAGGTAGCTAGCTGGTGGACTAACATGAAGGAATTAAATGAAATAACCAAGGAAAATTTGAGATGGGATCAATTTGATCACCATTTTAGGAAGAAATGGTTACCCTAGTTATTCTTTGATGAGAAGATGGTTAAATTTCACAACCTAAGGTAGGGAAGCATGTCAGTCCAACAATATTAGGATAGATTCACCAAATTGCTTCAGTATGTGCCCATATACTAGAAGGATGAAAGAGGTCAGACTAGAAAGTTCATCCAAGGACTAAATGTAAACATAGGAGCAACATTAGATATGCATGGCCTTGGGAATATAAATGAAGTGCTATAAAATTCCCTCAAATAGGAATGAAAGTTACTAGCCCTAATTGTGGCAAAACAAAACTTTAACAATGATAGAAATAAAGCCTTCAAACAAAAACCAAATTTTAGGGAACAACAAGTTATGGATAAAAACCCAAGAATAAATCCAATAGGTAAATTACCCCCATCAAATCAAAATTAGTGAAATACTTTTAAAAGGAACAACAATAGAGGAGGAAATAATAATAGGAATGATCAAAGGAATTACAATCACCTATTGCATCCTCCATAGATTGTTGGTGGAAGAAATGATGCCTCAATGAACCCAAAACCAAAAGTCCCACCAAGAGGATGTTTTACTTGTGGAGGAAATAACTTTGCCTAAGAGTGCCCAAGGATGTAGGGATAGATGAGAGCTAATCAACCTCAGAGGGGACCACAACAAAGGATCAATGCTTTAGTAAGGAATCACCAAAATAGATACCAAAATGTGTCAGTTAAGGCTAAAAGTATATTATTGGGTAAACCCATTTCAATTCTCATACATACCAGTTCATTAGAATGTTTCATTTATCTTGAATTAGTAATAAAAATTTCTCTTCCAGTGAATCATATGAATTCATCATGGATGGTCTAGTAAGGGGATAAGGTAATCAAGGAGTGTCTTAATGTCTACCCAAGGCAAAAATACAATTTCAAGATTTTGAGACAAGTTTAGACTTATTTGTATCACCCTTAGGAGCCTATGATGTAATAATAGGGATGAGTTGGCTCACCAATCACCAAGCTAAAATATACTATTATATAAATTTGGTTAGGTGTTACAATGACAAGGGAAGATGGGTCTTGATTCAAGGGGGTCATAGGCCCATAAAAGTAGAAACCATATCAGCTATGCAGTTGAAGGAGAGAAGAAAGGAAGCTCTGATTTTCATGATGATGATAGATGATAAGGATGAAAGCAAAGATGAACCAACCCTAGGAGGGTATCCATTCCTAAGGGAATTTGAGGACATGTTTCTTAAAGAATTACTTGGAATGCCCCCTAAGAGATAATTTGATTTCTCAATTTATATTTTACCAAGATTCGAGCTAGTTTCTAGAACACCCTATAGAATGAACACAAATAAGTTTATGTAACTTAAAATTCAGCTAGAGGAGCTCTTGAGTAAAGGATTGATCATACCAAGTGTGTCTCCTTTGGGAGTGCTAGTCTTATTTTTTAAAAATAAATATGAAACTCTAAGATTATGCATTGATTATAGAATGTTGAATAAGTTCATAATTAAAAATAGATATCCCCTACCTTGTATAGAAGACCTTTTAGAGAAAATAAAAGGAGCAAAAAATTTCTTGAAGATGGACCTTTGATCAAGATATCATAAACTAATAATAAAGGAGGAGGATATTCCAAAAACTACTTTTAGGACTGGATATGGACACTATGAGTTTACTATTATACCCTTTGGAGTGACGAATGCTCCTTTAGCATTTATGAACTTAATGAATAGTGTGTTCCATAATTACCTGGATAAGTTTGTCTTAGTTTTCATAGATGACATTCTAATTTACTCTAAGAATGAGGAAGAACACTTAGCACATCTTTACTTGGTTATTCAAAGGTTGAGATAACTTAAACTATATGGTAAGTTGTCTAAATGTGCATTTTTTAAGAAGAAAATTTACTATCTAGGCCGCATCATATCCAAAGAAAGAATTTTAGTAAATCTAGACAAGATAAAGGTAATAATGAAATGGCCAATTCCCAAGAATGTATCATAAGGAGTTTCATGGGGTTATTAGGATATTATAAGAGATTTTTTGAAGGTTTTTATAGGATCACCAACCCGATTATGACATTGCAAAGGAAAGGTAAGAAGTTTATATGGATAGAGCAGTGTGATAAAGCTTTCTAAATTTTGAAGGAAAATTTGATGAAAACACCTATCTTAAAGGTAATTGATTTGAATGGACAATTCATGGTTGTAACTGATGCATCCATTAAAGGATTGGGAGGAGTACTCATTTAGAATGATGGTATAATTGCATATAACTCCAAGAAATTGAAAACCCATGAAGTAAATTATGCCCCTAATGATTTAGAATAGGTGGAAATTGTTCATGTCTTATAGAAGTGGAGACATTTCCTTATTAAGAAACCTTTTGAACTAAAAACTGACCATCAAGGGCTAAAGTACATGTTCACTCAACCCAATCTAAATGATAGGCAAAGAAGGTGGTTGAAATTCTTGAGTGAGTTTTATTTTGAAATTAAGTATATAAATGGAAAGGAGAATAGGGTTATTGATGATTTGATTAGAAGAAGACACGTGATGAATATAACAATGCTTAAATTTAAACTAAAATGGAAAATATTGGAAGGACAAAAGCAAGATCCTTGGTATAATCAAGTTAGAGTGATGATAGAAGAAAATTTGAAAGACCCAAGAACTAAAGGATATAACTTAGATGGTGAGGGTTTGCTTCGATATAAGAATATTATCTATGTTCTAAATGTAGAATACTTAAGGAAGATAATTTTTATTGAAACTCATGATGCACCCTACTCAGGTCATCCAAGGGTAAATAAAATATATTCTAATTTTAATAAATTATACTTTTGGCAAGGGATGAAAAGAGATATAGTATTATATGTGGAATGATGCTTCGAATGTCAAAGGGTTAAAATAGAACACCAACATCCTATAGGACTTTTATATCTACATGACATTCCATAATATAAATGGCAAGTTGTTAGTATAGATTTCATACAAGGATTAGGTATGAAACCCTACAAGCATGATGCAATTATGGTGGTAATCGACAAGGTTACTAAGGTGGCACATCTCATACCTAAGAATTTGACTAATGATGTACCAACTTTAGCCAATTAATTTGTGAATGAAGTGGTTAGATTACATGGAGTTCTAGAAAAAAACATATTAGATAGAGATTCCAAGTTTACTTAAAGGTTTTTGATTACCCTACATTCAACTTTAGGTACATAATTGAACTTTAGATTTGCATTTCATCCTGATATAGATGAGCAAATATAAAGGACAAATCAGGTTGTAGAAGACCTTTTAATGATGTACTGTATGGATTAGCAAACCAAGTGTGATGCTTATCTCCCATTGGTATAATTTTCTTATAATAACTCATTTCAAACATATTCAGGTATGGCTCCATTTGAATATCTATATGGGAAAAGTTGTCAAACACCTGTTAGTTGGGATAACCTTGAAGATAGAATAGTAATTAGTCTTGAAATGTTGAAAGACATGAAGGAATAGGCGAAAGTTATAAGGCAGAGGTTGAAGGAAACATCAGACATATAAAAGAGCTACATAGATAGGAAGAGAGTTTAGAGAGATTTTATGATTAGTGACAAGGTGTTTTTAAGGGTCAGACCACACAAAAGTTTCATAACCTTTGGGAAAAAGGTGAAGTTAACTCCTTGCTTTTTAGGACCTTTTGAGATTCTAGAGACAATCAACCTAGTAGCCTATCGATTGGCCTGACCCTTGCAGTTGAGTTGTAATCATGATGTCTTCCATGCGTCACTTCTTAAGAAATATGTGCCTAATAATAAACATATTTTAAATTGGAATGATTTACAGGTCTAAGAATTCAATATAATAACAATAGAGCCATACATAGTAATATAGAGGTGCTAATACCAATTACGTAATAGAGAGGTCAATCATTTCAAGGTACAATGGGATTAATATGGTGAATGAAGTTAACTTGGGAGGACACTGAAGAAATGAAAAACATGTTTCCATTTTTATTTTAAATTTATGAACTTAATCAAAAAAATTTAGTGCATTGGGATAATGCACAATTTAAGGAGAGCGGACGTCATGACCTCTCTTCCCACACTGTGGACTTGTACTCATAATTTAAGTTGTTTTGGACCTCATTTGGTATTTGTGTTAGGATGAGATGATTTTTAAGTTAAATTTTGTGTTTATTTCAAATTCTAGGAGGTCATCGATAGGATTTCATGAAAATAAGGTATGATTTAATTAAAGTTATTTCCTTTTATAGAAATGTATATATGCAATGTTTACAATTGTGAATGAGGAAAATTAATGAGATGAATGTTTAGTCCTTTCTATTACTCTCTTTACAAAATATAATTAATGAATGAATTTAATACTATATTAAAATTTTATTTAGTTTGATACTATTGAAAATACGTCAGAAGTAATTTTTATTAATAAAAAGGAACTTTTCTTTTTTTATTTTAATTCTAGAACTTATTAAATAGTTATATATTTTTTTCATAAATAATTACTAATTAATTATATTATCATAAATAATTTAAGTTTATTAAATTATTTATAATTTAATTTATACCTAATAAAAAAATAAAAAATCATACGTTCATAACAAATATTAAAATAAGACTATCCTAAGCTTAGCATACGTACCAAATCCACTATGCATGCAAATTTATAACACATGTTAACTAACCCTTCTACCACATCACATAGGGAGGGAAAGAAATTATAATCTTTTAATTATGTAAATATCTTATTTTTATTTAAATTTAACCACTCCTAGTTTGGCTTGACCCACTCCACTTTTGCCCACTTAAACTCATGCAAATGGAGGGATTACTACCACATTAACTACCACATAAGAGGTAGTTTAAGCCAATAAGAGAAAAATTTGAGGAGATCAATTCCTTATTAAGGAGGGGGAATGCATAAATTTGTGGAAGAGGGTTAATGAAAATAGGGAGGAGAAGGAGGGTTGATGCCAATAGGGAGGAGAAGGGAGGATCAATGCCAACAGGGAAGAGGGAGAAGATCGATGCAAAAGTATAAGAGAGGGGAAAAAATAGATTGGCTCAAGGAGAGAGTAATAGGTTGATGCTTAGAGGAGGTCATTAAAATTTTGATCTTTTCCTCTAAATTGAATTTCCTTATAAATGAATACCAGACTTTTAACTTGTAGCTATTTTTTTTATCAAATGCCATAAATTTAGAAAACTATATTACCAGTGATATGTAACAGTCAATTTTAGAATAATAGTTGTATATAATATTTAAAGTAGTTCACTCTTCACCCAAAATATCCATTTAAATACCTAAATGCAAATAAATATAATTTTTTAGCTTAAATAAGAAAGGTTCTTTTAATTTTTTGTAAGAATAACACAGTGTAATCTAAGTACCTTAGGTGAAAGCTATATAGACTTTCTTAGGTATGGACTGATAAAAAATTTCCATACTATAAAATCTTGATTATTTTTTGTGAAACCAATGCATGAGATGCAATTATCATATTCCATGAGAAGTCATCTTGTTTAGTCATGTTGTAGTTTGGTCTTTTATGCATAAAATGGATTGGCTTGTCACCAAGCATGAGGTTGTTTCTTGTTGAATAGCTTCATTTTCTAAGTGTTATTCATGAATAAATTACTTTAAAAACTCTTTATTTCATGTATATATGACATTGAATTATATGATATTCACTGCTTAAGTTGTTATTGACATTTTAAATTTAAGGGTTTAATTCATTCTTCAAGCTTTTACATCCTTAAATGTTAGTCTATAATATGAAGATTACATTGTGATAAATATATAATTGGATTTTAAATTATCCTTTATTATAAATCCCTTGCATCTAATTATTTTATTTATCATGAGTAAGATGACTTATTAAGAAAATTATATCTTATTAAATATAACATTGTAACCATATCAACAAATAATAATATACTCTTTATAAAATATTTATTTAACGTTAATTTTATAGAATTTTTTATGGATAGGTTATCTTATAAAAAAGTATACTAAAGGTATAAATTATAAAGAAAAATAGTTGTTGTTGTAAATTGGCATAAGGACTAAACTATAAGATCATATTACAAATTTGTTTTTTACCTTCCTACTCAAGAATTTAATTTTGAAATATAATGCATTAATTTATTTCAAGTATTATTTCTTTTTTAATCTCAAATTAGACCAAGAATTTAAGGTTAAAAAAACTATGGAACATTTGATATTAAGTGGTGCTTTGGCTCATGTTTATGTATAATGTCATCATGCTTGAGCTAATGCATCCATAGCCTAACATACTTCATTCTTTGGTAATGTAATTGGTTCTCATAGTTTGATACTTGTCCTTGTGACCTTTACACTTCTCTTCTTCTCTCTCATCTCCTATGTTATATAAATGTAATCCATTTTGGCTTTTATAATCAAATCCATACCTGGTACTGTGAAGGCCTGCTAGTTTGAATATTATATTTGCCTTTAAAATAAAAATTTATAATCTAGTTTTGATATCATAAAATTCTTGTCTAAGTATGTGAAGTGGTGCATAGTTTAATTTAAAGTGATCAATATATATCCTTGCTTTCTCTTTACTCTTCCATGTTTGAGGCAAGTAGTTCTCCCTCTAATGGGTTACATAAAGTGTAGCTAGTGTATTTGAATACCTTGAAGTGTAAGGATTAACATTAGTGTCTACAATCTAACCTTTTGTTAACTCATCTTGAGTAGTATAATGCATATCACCTCTACGTTTGAAACACTTATGCTAGAGCAATCTAGGATATTGAGACTAGTGTTGTGAGTCATGTTTCATAGTGTAAGTGTATGGTAGTCTAGTGGAGATCTATCTAGTGTATCACCCCATTAGCATAGGTTCATTTCATGTTTTCTTTTATCCCTTATCATCTAAGCAAGAAAGTAGTGTAGGTGATAATCTATCAAAGACTTATCTAGTGATCTAGCCCTTAAATCTAGAGGTTTACCTCTACTATAGGCAACCCACAGGCCTATAGGTAATCCAATGTTTCACTAAATCTAGAGTAGGCTTGGAAAACCATATCTAGGGTGCAATATTGAGTGACAACAAGTATGTAAGGGATGGGGTATGACTAATATTAGATGGATGTGACTAATATATGACTAGGATGATAGGGGTAGTGAGAGATAAGATAAAATACAATATGAGATAAGCTTAAAAAGATGTACATGAATGTATAGAGAAATTATGAACATAAGCATATTTTTAAGGATGTAAGATGGATATTGACAAGGATGTATAGGATGGTATGATGATGAGAAAAGGATATAAAAAATGATGATATGTGAAGGAGACCTAGATAGGTGTGTATAGGCTTGGGTAAAAATTTGACTCGACTCATAAATAACATTGATCTAACAAAACACTCACTAAATCAAGAAAAGCAAAAACCTATCACTAGTAAATTAATTGGGAGTATAACTCGATGACTACATTGTATAACAACTTCATAATGAGGTTGTAGGTCGATGACTTATTATGGAATCTCTTGAACGCTCTCAACCCAATTTGTACTTAATAGTCAATTAAGAGATGATATTGACTCCATTACTAAGTTACCTATTATGGTTAAAGGTCATATTCTAGGCTAAAATAGGATCACTAGGGCCATCCTTGATATACAATAACTATGTGGGGCCAAACTCCATGTAGGGTGTTGTCTAGTGCTTGGGTTAGAGAGTTAAATCTTTCCATTCATGTAAGGATTATATGGGTTCAATTTCTTGGACTAATAACAAATATCCCTCTTATTTAGATTGCACTAGAACACAAATTGTGGATTTGGGCGTGGTGGTGAAATGCATGGTCACACTCCCCTTAAGACCATGGAAAGTGTGTGGGTATCACTTCCATATCACATTTCCCCTTAAAAAAGAAAAAAATGGAGGTTTTATTAGTGGTTTTTGATCCTTCAAGAATCATCACTAGGAAATAGGGAGGAGAGAATACACCACTATAGCCCTTGGGTGACACTCAAGCAAATAATTGTTTTTTTACCTAATTAAAAAAGTGTGATATATATAAAATATATACAAGATGATTTTAAAATTTCCAAATTATTTGATAGGTGGATTGAAAAATAAGTGATTAGAAGTTTTAATTTATCAATCTTGAGGGTCAATGTGAAAGACAAGATGTTAGACAAAATGTGTCAAAATGTGACCTTTAAGTCTAGTTAATTTAAATTGATAGGTATAATCAGGTGAGACAAAACTGCCACTAAATTTTCAATTTTACCCAAACAAAATTTTATTTTAATAATCCTAAATAAAAACATTGAAAAAAGTATGGGTTTTACGCTATAAATTTTTAAATGAGGGGCCACAATATAGGGGTTTGAGGGTGGCATCCCACAATAGTGTCAAGGGGTAATGCATCTTATGGGGTTAAATGGAAGTGCCTCTTATGGGGTCAAGGGGTATCACCCCTTGTGGGGTTCGAGGGTAGCTTGGAAAGACTCAAAATTACTTTAGAAATTTGAGAATTATAGGACACTCAGAATGACTCAAAATTCACTAAAAATGATCCTAAAAAAACACTTAATAAAGACATTTTAAAAGGCAAATAGGGGAAAAAACACTAACCAAAAAAGGCAAAATCACTTATAGATAGTCTAGTGTTAAAGTAACCTAGCATATATAGAGTCAGAGTCACTTATAATAAGTCAAAATTGTAGATTAGGATAAGCAGTTTTATAAACTACATGAAAACTATTACAATTATCACATAGTTAACTACTATGATTAAATTAAAATTTGTAAATAGAACTAGCAAAATCATAACTTACAATCAAAATCACAAATTTTTATAGGCGATATTGAAAACATTACTTAAAACAACTATATATCTAAACTATAGATTAGGGTATTTTGATAGCTGTAAGTTTGAATATATTTACAAAAATTATAATATTTATAGCCTATCAGATATAAAAAATAGTATTAATTAGGTTATTCACAAGTGATTAAACTAGATGATGTTAGTTATAACATATTTTATCACTCTTGAAGCTTGGTTTACTATTATTTCAAAATCATGAGTGAGATAGTTGTTGTATTAAAATAGGTTATGATTTAGTGTAGTTTTTCTCAAAGTAGATCTTCTAATTTTTTCTTGATATCACTATCCAAATGTTAGATATTGAATTATTAGACCTAAAAGCAACTCAATCCTTAGATAATGGATAAATCAAAACAAAATTATAATTCAAAGGTACATAGTCACAAGTTACATCCACATTCATAATCAAGTATAAGTGATTTTGTATATAATTAGAAGTTAGATAAGGAATTCAAAACCATTCAAAGTATTCACAAGGGATTTGTTTTTCATAAAAAATAGAGTCATGCACAAAACTTGGACTATATGGGAACCAAAAAAACCCAAAAATTGTTATAAAAATTGATCAAAAAACCTGAATATGTTTATATTTTGAGTTTATAGGACAAAATTGTAACTAAATATAGCAAAGTCATAGATTATGATAGGATCATATTTTAGAAAAAATATGAAATAAATGGAAAATAACAAGTCATTTAATCAAAATCACAAGTCACTATCAATATTTTAATTAGTAAAAAGTGATTTTGTAATAGATATAACTAGTCAAATGATTAAATGGATAGTGGTTATTGTGATGGTTAAGTTCAAAATCATGACTTATAAGGTCAATATTGTAACTTGAAAGGAACAATAACTACTCAACTTAAAAATTCATTTTTTACCTAGAGGAAAAGATTTTTAAAGATTTAAGACACATCCATCTTCAATCTAACCTTCAAGGTAAATGTCAAGCACTCCAAGCACACAAGATTACTCCAAATGGAGGGATCCCATTGTGGTCTGCAAATGTGAGATCAAGATTTCAAGAAATTGAATTTTATTATGAAATTTAACCAAAATTAATCAAAATACAAGTCTACCATTAAAATTTAGATCTATTAGGATAAAAATATAAATATATGAACATTCATAGCAACATTAGATCCTAAATCCAAGTTCTCTAGATCAAGATCAAAAAAAGAAAAATGTTAGATTCTTATGGATTGCTTATAGACTCAAATTTTCTTGAATATCATGATATTAGCTAGATTCAAAACATATATTAGTTGATAACATGATAGAGAGGACTAATGGATTTGATCATAGGATTGTCATGGAATATCTTTAATTTCATAGTTAGTTTCAATAGAGGATGAGCTTGGTTTTAATATGCAATGGATGGAGATTTTGATAATGAGTTAAAAGTTCATTGGAAGACTCTAAAGAAAAAGACTCCAAAGAGGAATGAGTGATTTCTAAGAAATTTAAAATGACTTATAATTATCTAGAGAGATAACTCTCTAGAGAAGATTCCATTAGGGAATCTAATGATGATTAGGGGAATATTAGGATAAAGGTTAGTTGAGGAGTAGGGGGTAGGCTTATAGGAAAGCCTAGAGTTAGGTGTGATTTTGTGAATTTAAAATTCAAAAGTGGGCATTGGGGATTTATTAGATAAATAAAATTTTACTATGTGATGTAATAATGGAGTTAATAATGGATGAAATATATGTATGATATGTAATATGAAGAGGGGATTTACATAATTGACTAGGAGGAGGTTAAATGGGCTAAGCTAGATGAAATAGTGACAAGAGGTGTTAATTATTGAATTATTAGAAGAAAAGGTGTTAATTAGTGAATTTTTAGAGGATGTAGATGGGAATTAGTATCAAAATTATCAAGCCTAATAAGGAAATAAAATTGGGATGCATACACATATTTTGTAATAGATAATGAATGTAATGTCTATCATGCAAGTGTAAACATCCCTAAGATTTCAGTGTGATAATTACCACATCAAAATTTACTTACTAATGAGACTATATTTTTAAAAATTCTTAATCTTGAGTGATTGGATGTTTTCTTGATTGTTTATTTCATCTTTTCTTCTATCTCCACATACATATGTACATATAATATTGCATTGATGATTCTTATATCCCTTGATTTATTATGACTATGATATTTTCATGTATATCTTTACTTTTTATTTATTATCATGATCCAAAAATCTATGCCATTATTCTTCAATGATGCATCTTTCATATCAGTCCCATTCTAGTGCACATCATTTGTATCATGCTAATTTCCCACTCTTACATATTGAATACCTATACATATTATGGCTTACATTAATGTTTACATACCATGACATGATTATATACATTTATTCTCTCCCATTGGAGGGCATGCATAATTTTATCTCTACATACTCTCTTGAGATACCATATTGTGATTCACATATACACTTGGGGCATGTTGCTTGATTTCAAATCATGCATCTTACTTTGATATTATAATTAGTGCACACTATGCCTTGACACATGACATGGATAAGTAATATTCCTCCAATTATTCTATTTTTAAGCCATTCCACTTGGCCTTCCTTTATTATATATGAGTATAACTTTTTCAAAAATATAAATAATTAAAATATTCAAAAAAAAAATCATGACATTAACATAACATGTTTGCTAGCGTTACATTATTCATTTATGTTGTCACATGTTTGGTACACTAAATATTAATTTTTCCATATGCACATGAATTTCCTGGTTTATGAGTGAGATATAGGATATATAGATTACACATGATGCATGGATGCACATACATAGGACATTCCTATACCTAAGGGCCATGATAATGTTGGAGGCATCTCATTCCATATGTTACATTGTTAAAGGTTATATTTTTATATGATATTACCATTTATCATGTTGAGATACATTGGTTTCTTACACATGTCTTGATCTATCTTATATTACTTATAATGATACATTTTATGAATATGCTACTTTGTTATGTTATGATGTTGACATATATTGATAAGTGTAGACTAACTTGATTTGTTCTATATGTCATTTATGTTGTTTCAATATGTATAGGATAATAATTTATTATGTTATGTTTGGATCTTAAATTACTATATGATGTTTTTTTATTGAGCATGTCATTGTATGCCTCTTTTGTTGGGATCTTTCCTTACTATATGACTTTCACTTGTTTGATTCTTTATTATAAGACTTTTTCATTGATTGGATCTTGCCTTAGTTTATGAAATTTGTTATATGACTCTATTATTTTTGAAATTATTTTTCATTGAGTTTTTCATTATATGAATTCTTTTTGTATGGCACTTGCCTTGTGTAACAATTATTTATTTGTGTGACATTGAGTGTGTATGCATGGGATATGATGACCTAAAACTATCCTCTTTATCTCAATAGACTAATACTTGAATAAGGTCAATTGAATAGAGTATTTGTATATTTGGATGATCAGGTAAGGACTAATGGCTACCCTAGATATAACAAAATGTAACCTAAAACTCAAATGTCAAGCAGAAAGGGGTTCAAAGCCTAAGATTATGACATAAGGATGTAGCTCTCACTAGATTCAACAAAGGTAAATGGTTGTAAATATAAAAGTAAGCTAAATGGTTTTAAATGAGTATAAACTAAAGTAAAGGATGGGTTAGAATTATTTAAATGATTAATGTGTAACAATCAACATAATGGTGTCTATGTAGTTCCTAAAGTGATTTATAGCAAGTCAAGAAATCATATATCTATACTAGCTTATTTGATATAGGGAAGGCCTTAAAAAGGCACACACATACATACACTATGAAACAAATAAATAAATATCTAATCTACTAAATGAATAAAGGAAAAACTATAGATATATAAATACCTACCTTGAGGTAGACTTGTCGCCACATAAATCTCCTCCTTGGCTCAAGTGTAACTTTGTAAGAGAATGTTGTAGGTTGAAGACCTCAAATGTGATACAACTCGAAAAATTGACGTATAAAATTATAGGCATTTTAGATTTATGCCTATAAATTCCAACAAAATCATTACACATGTATATCTAATACCATAAATTTAAAATGAATAACATATACATGATCATTACAACCTTATCATGGTACCCATAAGAATACTTTACCCAATTGTAGATTAAATAATTCTCAAAACATTCCAAAAATAACATTATGGTTATTTTTCACAACCTTCCCGCTCTGCAGGATTTTCCAGACAAAAGAGGAATTTATAGCAGAGGTTACAGGGCTGCCTACGAAAGGAATAAAATTCTCCAAGTAGACTAGCATTTCAAATGAGGCCTTTTGCAAATTCCCTAAGACGGACATTAAAGAGCAGAAGCTGGAAAAGAATGGGGATTTCTTTGAACTAGAATAGATTAAGGGCATATGGAGGGATGTCTTGTGTTGTATTTGGGAGTACTTCATACTCGATGGAAGAAGCAAGAGAGTCCACAAATTCCACTTTGTATTCCTAAATCATTTCAGACACAAAGTAAGAATTTCCTTTCCCTTTTATCTATGTTTCTCTTTGGTCCAAAGTTTATTTGCTCACAGGAAGAAGGAAATGCATCCTATTCTGCATGAAGGATTAATTCTAATAATTGAAGGCTATTACAAGAACAAGGCCATGGTTATGAACCCTTATCTGGTGAAAAACAAGGATTCACAGAGTAACAAGAGAGAAATTGTTATAGGGAAAGATAAAATCAAAAGCAAGCCCCTTAGTGTCAATAATCAGAATGTTGACGAGGACACAGAGTGGGAAAGAACTGATAAGTCTAGGGAGGAAAGTTTGGAGGAAGAGGGAGGAATAGAAAGTAGGAATACAAGTTTCAATGAGGAAGAAGAAGTTCAAGAGAAGAACGAGAAAGAAGGGTCAACATAGAGGAGTCTGAAAATAGTGAAGATGACTCTGAGGAAAACCAACAAGTGTTTGAGGATGATAAAGTCCTGGATGACCCTGTTGAGGACCCTATTTCGATAAATGAGAGGGAAAACATAGTTCAGGCTGACAACTAAGAAATGGACCTGGGAGTTCAAGCTAAAACTAAGGAACAGAATAAAAGGGGAAGAGAGGATCACATTGAAGAAGGCAGGAATAGTCCTAATAAGAACACAGAAGAGTGGAGTGATAAAAGGCAAAATGATGGAAGGCACACACCTATGAGATGGGTTAATTGCAAAGAAGAGACTATCCTCCAACTTGATTCATGGATGTTTAAGGAGATAATGGATCTCAAAAGGAAGATGGAAATAATGGAAGACAACCAGAAGGCAGTTTGGAATAAAATCAATAACATGGAAAAACAAATGAGAGACATCCCCACCAAGCTCAAAGACTATGAGAACAACTTAAGGGAACTCATCAAGGAGAGCAGAATGAAAATGGAGGAAGTTACATCTAACATATGTGCTGCAGCTGTTAATATTGGAAAAAGAGCTAATGAGGAGATCAAATCTTTGGAGGGGCCTAGCAAAAGGACGAGACAGAGCTCAAGAAAGAAATCTATGCAAGAGGGAGCCATGTCAGCAGCTACTGCCATTCAGGGTACTATTGTGAAAGGTAAAGAAGCAGTGAAAATGATTTTGGAACTGGAAGAATAGCCTAGTTCTTTTAGTTGGTTGTGTTATTTGGTCCTGTTTCCTAGTTTTTGTAATCTTTTGACTTTGGTGTAGCCAGGTCTATGTAAATCTTGGGTTTTGACTTGTGTTCTTTTAGGGGGTTTTAGGTTCATATAAGACTTGTTTATGTTTCTTCTTTGTAGAAGGTTTTAGGTTTTGCCTGTGGTCATAAATGCTTCATCTTTCTATCTTTGTTTCAGGGTTTCGGGGTCCCTTCAAAATCTGTTTTTACCTTAATCTAAAACATTGTGGTTATATTATCCATCTAAAAACCACCACTCTATCTTTGTGAGTATTTTATCTTTTTTAATATAATAAATGCCACAAAGAACACTCAAATGATATGCCTACTAGACCTAATCATGAAAAGAGATAGAAATAAATTATAAGCTAGAATATCACCATTTAATAAGAAATGACATCTTCCCTAATATTATGTCTCCAACATTCATATAATCATCATAATAGTTTAGATTATCTAACTTGTTAACAATTTATCATTGAAATGAGTTACATGCTAGTGAAAGATTTCATAATTCCATTATCTTTGATTATCTTATAAAAATTAAAGTAATTACTAAAAAATAAAACAAATGTGTTTCATAAAATATTTAGCCTTACTAACATTAACCCTTGAGTCTACAGTCTCATTTGGGAATAATAATAATACTTTAAGCTTAACTTACTATCCAAGTTAATCATAGACTGCACTGCTCTTGATAATTCATTTCCAATTCCACTAATCAGTCCATCATACTAAGGTTACTTATTGTAAACCCTTATAAAACTCACAAAATATGTTAAATTTATTAATTAATTCTATATTTTCTATACCTTAGCTCAAGTTAAATCAAGTAACATTATTCATCTTCATTAGGATTTAATAAGTAAAATTACTCAAAGGAATAGTCACATTTTGACAAAATAGAATCCTTAATCACACAATTAGGTTTTATTGAAAATCATAAGATTTTAGTCTCTTAATATCTTATGGTGACTTAAATAAATTCATACATGGGTTCTAATGATCACATACTACACTAGGGTTTTGAAAATTTTGGATATTAACCACCCACTAACAATAATCATTCATAGCTTTAATCAATCACTACAAATAAGTTAAATAAAATGCAATAATTATATAGGATTTACCACTTTAATTCAAAAATTATTCAGAATTATTAAACTAGATAATTTATAAACAAGATGATAATAATCTAGGCTTAAATTTATTAATTAACATTTCAACTTAATCAACATGGACTGGTATGTATTATAAGCATAAAATACTTAAAATATTTTACCAATCATCCATTCAATGTTTCCTTCAAAAGGTATTCCTTGTTTCTATATTCAGATATAAAAGTAAAAAAATCATAATATTATAATCATGTTACCAGTATTTATAGTTTCACTATATTTCTAAAAATATAACATATATATTATGTCACTCCTGCCCATTCTTCAAAAACTGCATTAGTATTAGTAAGAGGAGTTAAACTAATGATTAGTAGTTTTTAATTTTTATGTTATATTTGGACATGTATGTTGTATAGTTGATAGTTATACTATTTTATTTCATGATCAATTATGAATAGATGACATTTATATGTGTATCTATAGGTATTATATTATTGTGTATTATAATATTATATGTATGTGATTTCATTTACATAATTTAATTGTAGTTTATATATGTACCTAAATTTTGAGTACTCAATTATTATTTTGAAAGCTAAGACTAATTAAATTTTAATTGATTGAAGTATTTTCAAGACTGTGCCACCCTCACATTGTGGAACGAAGGGAGTGTATTATAGGGGAGGATGTAGATATCAATATTTGAGATAGAAAGAGTGGAATCATACCCACACACACACACACACAAACTCTTGACTAATTAAATGAATTTAATACTAATGATATTTTACAAAACTATTAATTGTTTACTTTAAATTAGTTATCTATGTGGTTAATAATGAATGTTATCATTAATTTTGAGTTACTTGTTTGTCTTATATGCTTTTAATTAACATAATACATTAATTTCATGTATTGACTATTTCAATATCCATGAAACCTCTATATGGACTAAACCTTATTGAGTTATACTTGTGGTAGACTATTTTATGCATTTAAATTCATATGAGTATTATGTTTTTAGTAAATATTGTAAAATTTAATATACTTATAGAGCCCATTTAGCAATATAGGGAGATAAAAATAGGGAAAAAGGGCACCCAAGTAAAATTATCTTATAGAAGTTTTGTAATTTAAAAAAAATGGGTTTTGATTTTTAAAAGGGTTCCAATAGTTATATTTCCATGTAATTTTAGAATTAAAAATAATTAGGTCATTATGAGAATCTTATGAAAGAATTAGGTTTTCTATTTTTATGATTTTGGGTTGACTTCACCATTTGGTAAAATAGAGGTTTTGCATGTAGTTTCCATTCCTAAAAATAGGGTCAATGAATACAATTTAATGACAAATAGAGCACATAATATATTAATGAATTAAAGTTTCGTAATGATAATCTCATAGTATTATAGGAGAACTTGTAGGCCATGTAAAACATGGAGGAGAGAAGAAAATAGAATAATAAGAATGAAGGAAAAAGGGGATGGAAGATGAATAAAGATAAATAGAGCATTAACAAGAAGGAAGGAAGTTACCATCAACTACATTTGAACTATGTCCATTGTAGTAACTAGGTAGGTCAAGCTTGAATTTGTATATTTAAAATATATGGGTTTTTTATTTGTATCTATTACATATTTAGTTTACATTAGGGAAAAAAATAATAAATTATTTTTGGCTTGGGTTAGTGTATATCCCATTTGAATGTATATGTTGGTATATCTATTTAAAAAAACTTATGGCTTCCTATTTATAAACCTGGGAATGGAATTTGATTCCATCCATAGGCATATAAAAATGATATTGAGATTTTTATTTTAAAAGAACTCATGGTATAATGACTATGAAATACATTCATTGAAAGTACTTACCCTATGCATGACTTAGGGGAATAATGACTAGTGTATTATTATATAGTGTGACTTTATCTTGGTATTTAAGGAACCTTGAGTCTTTAATTTTTTCTCAATGAGTAAGAACCTGAGAAATTTATTATTTGATTTAGGGTTGACTGAATAGTGACAAGATGTTCTTAATTAACCTACAAAACTACTACATGATTGGGGACCTTATCTTGAGTAGACAATTACTATGGTATGCATTACATAGAATCATTAATTCATATTTTTTGAGACAATGATTGTGTATTTCTATGTGTTTCAAATATGAAACAAAATGGATGAAATATGAGTATTTTTCAATATAACTTATTCCTTGAAACCTGTATAAGCTATTATGATATATATAATAGTAATTCAATAACATAAACTTATAAATAAATATATGAATAAGATTGAGATATAAATTATTATGATAAATCTGTGCTTTGGAGGATTGAAATTCTTATAATATATTTATAACAAGTAGTTGTACTATGTTTTTATGTAGTCTCATGAGGAGGTATGTGAGTTATAGTGAAGGCTATGCATAAGCTATTATTTTATCAATAAGTAATAACTATATATATATATAAACACACACACACACATACATACATACATATACATATATGTATATGTACACACACACACACACACACACACACACACACACACACACACACACACACATGTATGTGTGTGTGTGTGTGTGTGTGTGTGTGTGTGTGTGTGTGTGTGTGTGTGTGTGTGTGTGTGTGTGTGTGTGTGTGTGTGTGTGAGTGACACACACATACGTATACGTACATACATACATGTATACATGTGTGTGTGTGTGTGTGTGTGTGTGTGTGTGTGTGTGTGTGTGTGTGTGTGTGTGTGTGTGTGTGTGTGTGTGTGTGTGTGTGTGTGTGTGTGTGTGTGTGTGTGTGTGTGTGTGTTTATATAAAGATGATCATGTCTAATGTGAGACATAATTTCCTACCTTTGACACTTGAATGAGTTTAGATATGTAAGTGATAGGATATTCATAATCAACTTTAGGTAATAACATGATTTTATTAAATGTTATTTTAGTAGTGGTGTGTCTAGAAAATTGATGCCTCATTTGATGGTGTTATAGTTGTAAATATAAATGAGCATTATGAAATCTAAGTGGCTAATATACACTAAAATTAGGTATTATACATGTAACTTTGCATGAGTGGGAACTATGTTATTAAGAGTACAAAATAATCTATACCTTAATAGGAATGGGATATAGGTAGGAAAAACATAAACAATTATCAATAATCAAAAAATGGGTTTAAGGGCTTGATATAAACCAAAAGAAAACCTTGGATATGTGTTCATGAGCCATTTAATACTTTATTTGATTTAATACTTACACTATACAATGTTTAAAGTGGAAAGAGTGGAATTCCTTTAAGTTGGAAATAAATACAACAATTACTAGATTTTAATAATCTAGGCATATATTTATGCTTGTATTTGGGGATTATGAATGATATTGATTGATAAGAACTTAAATCCATATATATGGCAATAGTAGTTATGTTATGGTAAAATAAGGTGATTTATCTATATTAGATGGATGTTTTGATTTTATACCAAATTAAATAAGTAAAGACATATCTTGATTTGATGAGGGATAATATTCTATAAATTTGTATTTATTATGCTTTGAAATTGATTTATGAGATTTTACCAATCATGCTTCATTTGATAGAAAATGATAGATATATGAGGTTTCTATCATGCAATGTATATACCTATCATTTAGTATCATATGAAAATTTTAGATTCATTAGCATAGAGTATGTGTGTAGAATTTACTCATATCTATGAGAGATTTGAATTCTATAATTAAAAATTTATCCAAAGTAATGTTATAACCAAGACATTTTCATTCCACTATATTTTATAGTTTACATGTGTATGCATGATATCATATTAGATAGAGGATTTTTTTATGGTATATGTGACTATTGCATGTATTAGTGATTGTAAAACACATGGATTATATTTGAATTATTAATATCCACACTAATTTTATCTAACCCTCCATGAAGGGAAATGACACTCTTAATCAAGAGACCGATGGTCTGTGATTAGAAGAAAAACACCTCGATGATGTTCTCCCTCTCTTCAGCTGATCAATCATCTTAGAATATTACTCATGTATATTTTAATTGATCTTAGAGATATCTTATGAGACCCATATGTACTATTGTATGTCCTATCATTTCTATTATTATATTCAAAGATGAGATGTAATATTTTATACATTTTGATTCATTATTGTTTAGTATAGTAGTGGTTGTGTAACATTTACATTATTTTGAATGTGATACTCAATAGAGGCTGTAAATTTATGTATAAATATAAATGTGGATTATTCTCATGTTATTGTGTACCTTTCACTCTAATATGAATTACTTAAGGAAAATTATCTTATATTCTATTCTAGACTATTTGAAAGTTAAATGAATCACATTCTGACTAGTGGGTTAGATATATATTTATACATTTACTATTACAGATGCATTTAGTAGTAAAAAAAAGAAACATAATCATAATTAATGGAATTGAATATGAGTAAATAATGTGATAATTTTTTTTAATAACTTTTATTTTAACCTAATGGGGTTGTAACATTTTGGTATTAGAGCTGAAAGTATAAACACTCAGACCTAATGGGTCCACTAACCTTAGGTTATTTCTCCTATTTTTAGTAAAAAGAATGTGTGAGGTAGATAAAATTTTGAGGGGAGCTCTAATGTGAACCCTCAAGATAATCCTAATTAGCTAATAGTCAAACAAGATATAAAACTTGATTAAATTATCACTATGATGAATGAAACTAGAGATAGATTAGTAGCCATGGGGTGAGAAGTTCATGGATTAGAGGAGTGAAATAAACAAGAAGTTACATAGGAAAAAATATCTAGTTAGGAATAGCCTCATGATCAGGGGCATGATGAGCAAGAACAAGTATCAAGAGCTCAAGTAGATGCATAAATTACATCAGATATAAATAAAGTAAATCCACCTAAATTTGATGGTATGGTGTTAAATGATGGAGCTAAAACCTAGATTATAGAGATGGAAAAATATTTTGAGATTCAAAATTATTTTGAGGTAACCAAGGCTTTTTGGGGAGCCTACCAACTAGCTAGAGAATCAACAACTTGGTGGGCCAATAAAAAGTTGGAGATGGGTCTTGACTCTACCACCACTGCTTGGGAGTAGTTTGTAAATTATTTTAGAGCTTGGTGGCTACCCCAGTTATAATTTGATCAAAAGATAACGAGTTTACAAAATATGAAACAAGGGGATATATTAGTAAATGAGTACTAATAATAATTCTCAAATATCTTAAAGTATGTTATGTAATATCAAATGGATGAATGTTTTCAGATCAAGAAGTTTATCATGGGCCTAAAACCCCAAATTGGATGTGAAGTGGATGTACATGGGCCATCTACCTTGGATTAAGTCTTTGAGAAAGTATTTAAGTAGTAATAAAATTTAAAATCACTTGTTGAGGTTAGGCAAAAATTCAAAAATAAGTTTTGAAGCTCAAAGACAACTTTAAAGAAAAAGAATTGGAAATGAAACAAGAATTTTAATAACATATTCAATAGTCAAAATACAAGGTTTAGTAGTGCATCAGGAAACATGAAACCTAAAAGTGGTTTCAAATAGGGATTTAAGGGAGGTAATAAATATGCGAGGAATGGGCTACCTAGTGGATGATTTACATGTAGAGGAAATAATTATGCTAAGGACTATCCTCAATGGAAGATAGATGGTAGAAATAAGAATTTATCCACCTCTACATTGTATTAGGGAACCTTTCAGTAGGGAATTAATGTAGTAGTTGAAAATTATCAAGATAAATTCTAAGTTTCCCCATTGAAGTATTATTTAATTTTTTTGGGCATCCTATTTCCATTTTGATAGATACAATAGCTACTGGATGTTTTATCTCTCCTATAATGTTACGTAAATTATCTAGGAAAAATAAACCTTATTTTACCTCCCTTGGATACTCCAAAATTCTTATTGAAGTGGCTTGATCATCTTGTGCTCATGAAGCCCTTGGAAATATAATCCTGGCTACCTCCATCTCTCCTTCACACCTTTGGCTTATGGCTTGGTATGGCTTGGAATCAATTTGAAATGGTAACACTAATTGAAATGGCTTTTGAATATATTTGATCATAATAAGTTTTCACCAAAATATCTTAGAAATGATGTGGTAAGGCTTCCTATTTATATATTTTTGAGATTGATCAGAATCAACTCAAACCATCCATCCTGAGATTAAGATCTGTGGTTGTGGATTAATTCAATTTTTAGAATTAATTTTGTAATTACCCTAATCATGACATTGGATGATGGGGAAATTAATAGGCATGGAGGGCATCATGGAAGGCATTGACGAGGCATGGAGGGCATGAATCCTAATATTTGTGGCATTAATGGCCTAGGGATGTCTTTCCAAGAAATGAGATCACTTGATCATGTATTCAATATTCATTTTTTTAAAAAAATATCCAACAAGTTTCCATGGAATTATTAATTAGGCTTTGATTTGGATTAATTATCTCTTAAACATGATTAAGAACTTTGTGTAAAAATTACTCAAATTGATTAGAATGTCTTGTTATTGATCTAAAATTTGACTAGATTGGAATTGGAAGGTGATACCAGATGCATTGGAAATGTATTATCATTTAGGATGTTACCAAAAAAATAATGAAGGCACATGTATTGTGTAGAATATTTGATAAGAAAGAGAAATCCAAAGCACTTAGGTGCAAATTAGCATTTTAACTCAAAATGATCTGATCAAAGTTAACTAGCCCATAAATTCAATCACCCCATTTAGTGATACCCTAGCCAAAATTAGCACTTTAATATGTTAGTTTCACATTATTTATCATGTTTTAGTGTTTTTAGGCCAAATTATGCATTTTAGGTGAAATTGGTCAAAAGCTTGATTGGAGGTTATCGGTGGCTAGATTTAGGTGTCTATAGTTTGCCCCTATTTGGGAAGGCATTACAAGCTATAAACATAGTAATGTCTTCTCAAAGAATGAAAAGGTATTGTATGCCTAAAGTTTCAATGATGATAAACTAACTGTATGATGTCCCCTTGAGGGAATAGTTGGCACAAGTAGGTCGATAAACAATCCCTTAAAAAGAAAGAAGTGAAATGAGGGGGCCAAAGAAAGGAAAGATGGTGGGGTGAAAACATAATGATACTAAAAAATTAGTCAAAATAATTGAGAATGCAAGTGGGAGTGTGCACAATAGTTTTCCCAAAGGTAGTTATAAACATTGTACCTTGATAGTGGCAACATGGTATGATAACACAATGATTTGCCTAAAGGTGGTTATAATCATTGAGAAGATGGAGCTGCCCTAGTTATGATAGAAAAACAAGAATAACATGCCCCTAAATGGGTATAAAAAGTAAAGTGGTAACAACATAATGATTTTCCCAAAGGTCATTATAATAATTGAGAAATATAGGTGGGATGGTGTGAAATGATTTGCCCATTGGTGGTTATAATCATCGGACCCCGATTATGGGAGACATGATAAACTTGGTTGAGGATGATGATAACTTAACACAAAGGGTAATGATGAATTGGAAAAACCTAATAGTAAGGAGATACATGTCCAAACTAATAAAGGTTGAATTTTTTTCATGGTTAATTACTCTATTTGGGATATGATTGGGAGTGAATCAAGATGTTGGTGCCAAAGATATGTTGATGCTACCATTGTTGAATAGATGTTTTGAAGCTAAGGTTTGTTGTAGCAAGTGATGGTAGGATTCAAATAGAACACCATAAAGACTTAGCCAAAATATGTATGAGGACTTACCCTCATAATCTAATAGTCAATAAAAAATAATGCACCAATGATAAAAACCATGATGATAACGTAAACATATGAATATGGATGGATTCAAGTATAAGTGTGGACAAGGAATCATCTAATGAACACACATAAATTGAATCAATGCAATAATGCTAAAAACAAAAAAACAAACAAATAAAATAAGCAAAAATAAATAAACAAATAATGCAATAGAAACCCTATGAATATTGCCCCTAAAAAATAGGTGACAAATTAACAAACAAACAAAATGGGTGAATAGAAGAAAATGAAAGGGGTGACTGAGCTATCTCCATATGCACTAGGCAAGTGTACACTACCTACATAGTTCCATAGATGTAATATCCAATAAAAAAACTTTAGGCCAAATTTAGTTCTCCCAAGGAATGGGAAGAATGTGATAATTAAGGAAAATAAATAGAATGGATATGAAAGAAATATGAATGGTCTTGAAAAATTGCAAGTGCATGAGATAAAAAGGCCAAAAAGGATGGGGAAACTAAATGGCAAGTGATTTGCTTGTAACTTAGTAAGGGTTCCCATAATCCTTAAGGTAAAGAAGTGGTCAATGTTTTTATTCTTTTCTAATGATTTTACAAATGTTTTTGGGATTATTTTGGAGTGTCTTGAATCAATCAAGAATGATGAGAAACTAAATGGTTCAAGATTTAAAAATGGTGAGAGTGTTTAAACTAAGTTTGCTCAGAAAATGGTGAGACTATGGCTTAGGTTGCTTGAAAAGTGGTGAGAGCATGGGGAAAAGGGTGATTTAGCTAACCTAAAAAAGTATTGAGTGCTACCTACATAGTCCCAGAGTAGGACCTAAAGTCACTATAGTTCTTCCATTACAATTGAGGAATTCAAATAATTTAGCAGTTAATTTCAAATAAAATTGGCATAGTTGGTAAAAAGGCATAGCATGACATAAGAAGTGGTAAGTTGGTATGTCAATGCTTAATGTTACCCCTAGTTTTCCTATAGGTAGTTATAATTAGGACACAATAACATAGATCAATGGTACCAATTTTCCCAAAGGTGGTTATAATTAGTAGCAAGACCGGTGGTAAGAAAGGAATAACAAACAAAGGATGCAATTGCCATAACTTCTATCACACTATCCCAAAATACAATCTCTATCTAAAGTATTTGAACCAACTAATGAAACTACTTAGATATTTTGATGCTATGTAATGAATGGAAAAAAACCAAGGTCAAATAAGCTAGGCTTTAAAACACACTAGGATGATAGAATACAAGTAGAAAGTGGATACAATAGATAAATATGGATAAGGATGGTATTTGTATAAAGAAGAATAGTGATAAAATGGCATAACTGAAATGGTCTTGATAGATAATACACCTTAGTGCTCAAGCATAGTACCACTTGAGATGAATAATATTCATTGGCTCAAGAAGTTCATGTCTATCTGGTGTGGCAAGCCTATATGCTTTTGATCCATACTCTGTAGTAATGATGAAAGGCCCTATCTAGTTTGGTTTGAATTTCCCTTTTTTGCTTCTTCTCAACCATGGTATTCTTTTGGTTTTCTTTAAGAAAAAGATCATAAAATTTAAATGTTCTATACTTAACATGCTAATTATAGTGGCCTTTGAGTCAGTTATGATATGCTTGAATATTGTTGAGCATGGTTTTGCATTTGTCATCAACTAGGTCTAGCTATTGGAAATGAGCTACTCAATAGTCATGATCATCTAGGACATGCTTGAAAGAGATGTAAAATGAGGGTAATTTGACCTCAATGGGAAGGATGGATTTAGTACCATAAAAATGAGTATGGAGTGGCTCCTATGGAGGTACAATGATTGGTATGGTATGTCCAAAGGGTAGGGAATATCTATAAGTGCCAATCATGATTGGCACCACTGACAATCTTTTTGAGAATAATGATAATGGTTTTATTGGATGCCTCAACTTGGCCATTACCTTGAGGGTAATATGTTGTAGAAAAATGTTGTGTGACATTATATTTAGTACATATCTAGTTTACATCCTTATTCTTGAATGATCCTCCATTATCAGATATAATTTTAGAGGGGATACCATAATGGTAAATGAGATGGTTGAAGATGAATTTGGAAATTTGCTTTCCAGTCATGTAAGTGAGGGGTTTATATTCAACCCACTTAGTGAAATATTTAGTGGTGGTAAGGATATGTTTATGGACATTAGATGAAGTGGGGTTTATCTTCCCAATGAGGTCAAGTCCCCATGTAGAAAATATCCATGATGTCAACATTGATTTTAGATTTTTTGCTAGGGCATGAATTAGATTGGCATACCATTGACATTTGTCACACTTTTTTACATATGCAATGGCATATACATCCATTGTGGGCCAATAATAACTAGTATGCAAGATATTTTTAGATAGGACTACCTCGCTATAATGAGAACCACATACTCCATGAACTTCTCTTAATGCAAGTGTAAACTCTACTAAAGTTAAATAATGAAATAGAGCTCCATCAAAACTATGATGGTAAAGGGTAGATCCTAATAAAGTAAATAAGTGGAATGATGAATGAAGGCTTTGGATTTTTTTTAGGTAGGTTAGGTGGAAAAACTTGGGCATGAAGTTAGCTATAAAGGTTTGAGTACCAGATAGAATTAGGACCAATAATATCATAAATCATGGCAACAATTGAAGGTTTATGAGCTAGTGCTAAAAAAATATTAACAAGGAACTAATACTCTCTAGATTTATCTATTTGTTGAATTAGAGAGACAATAGTAGCCATATCATCTATTAATCTGTTACTAGTCCTTGGCATGTGCTCAAACTAAAATGTTGGAAATTTATTGCTTAAGAGTGTCGACCATGGCTTAATATAGAACTAGCTTGTCATCTTTGGTTTGAAAATGATATGTAACTTGATTGATGATTAACTAAAAATCACCATAAACTTGGATATGAGATATATTCCAATGCATTGCTTGTCGAAGTCTTGTAATAAATGATTCATACTTAGCCATATTGTTTGTATAAGTAAATTTAATTCTGAATGATTTAGGGATTAGATCCACCTATGGTGTAATAAGAAATAGGCCTAAAATCATTCCATACATAGTAAATAAACCATCAAAATATAGCTTTCAGGGCTTCTCCTCAAGGGGTGTGTCAATGACAGTTATTATGGATTCATCAAGAAGTTGAAACATGAGTGGTTGTGTGTCTATGCGAGGTGATTCAACAAGTTGATTTGTAAGAACTTGTCCCTTTATTGCCTTCTAATTGACATACTCTACATCAAACTCACTAAAAATCATTATATATTTAGCCATTCTACCTTGAAAAACTATTTTAGATAGTAGATACTTGAGCGGATCTACTTTTAAAATGACCATGGTCTTATTATTCAACATGTAATGGTGCATTTTTTGAGCTACAAAGACCATAGCCAGACAAGATTTTTCAATAGGTGCATAGTTATGGTCATATGTAACTAAGGTATATCCTAGGTAGTATATGTTGTGCTCCTTTCCATTGTCACCATGTTGAGCCAAGAATGCCCCTAGAGCGTGGTTGAGAGCTAATAGGTATAACAAGAATGGCTTTCCTAGCATAAGATGTAATAAAATAGGTAGATTAACAAGATAGTCTTTGATTTGTTAAAAAGTTTTTTGGTAGTGATCATCCTAGTGAAATGTAACTCCCTTATTCAAAATGTGTATAAATGGATGGAACTTATCTACTAACTAAGAGATGAAGCATCAAATTGACTAGATCTTACCTTACAGACTATAGAGTTACTTTAAATTGGTTGGTGGTGGCATCTAGATTATAACATGGAGTTTAGCCAGATCGACTTCAATACCTCTATGAGATATAATGAAACTAAGTAATTTTATTGAAGTTACATCAAACACACATTTATTTATATTGAGTCTAACTTTGTACCCCCTTAATATTTTAAATATCTTATGCAACACTGCTGGATGGTCAGCCCTAGTTTTGGATTTGCCTAATATGTCATCAACATAGTCTTCAACAATATTATGCACCATGGCATGTAATATGATAGTAATGGACCTTTGATATGTATCTCCAACATTCCTAAGGCCAAATGACATTACTTGATAACAAAATGTTCACCATGGAGTGGTGAACATTATTTTATGTTGGTCTTTTGGTGCTATTCTAATCTGGTTGTATCCTGAAAAGCCATCCATGAGTGAAAGAATTTCATAACATATCATGGATTCAACAATCATGTCGATATTAAGAAAGGGAAAATAATCTTTAGGACATGTTTTGTTGATGTCTCAAAAATTAGTACAAATTATGATCCCTTCATAATATTTACTAATAGGTACCATATTAGAGATCCATTCTGAGTAGTCGATGGATCGGATACATCCTGATTCTAAGAGTTTTTCCAAATCTTTCTTTACCAATATAGAAATGTGAGGATGAATCTTATGTATCTTTTGTTTTATTGATTTAACATCAAGATTAACCATAAGGTGATGCAAAACCAAGGTGGGGTGTAAACCTAGCATGTCAAAAAAGGCCCAGGTAAAGATATCTACAAATTCTCTCAATAAAGTTGTAAAGAAGTCATGTTCCTCCTCAATGAGGGATTTGCCTAGTTTGATCCATTTTACATTAGATAGAGTCTTGATATTTAACTCTATTATATCTTTGATTAGAAATGTCAAACCATCTTTTAGGATAGTAGGCAATGATTGGAACTATTGAATTATGTTAGGGTCCTCTATTAGAACTTATTCTTCAACTTTTCCTAAATATGATGAATTTGAATCCCCTAATGGGAGATCTAGCCATGTGACAAAAAAAGTTAAAAATTCTTGAAGAATTTGATCAAATACTTATTATTTCTCAAAGATGAACTTGGATCCACAAGCAAGTTCATCATTGGTGGTCTCATGGTCTAAATTTGAATAAAAATGAACACCCCCATGTAATGGCACTTGAAATAGTTTTTCACCACTAGACTATCCTTTATCTTTAATATTTACCTAGTCAAAAAGTGCCTCAAAGAGGTTTTCACTTTGCGACATCAATGTTTTACTTATTAATTTTTGGCTAAGGGTGTTCACTTGCTTTACAAAATAGGCTATAGGATCCAATGTGATTGAGAATCTTGATTTGTGATCTCCTAATGAAATGTTGTCCCCAAGACCTAAGAAATCATATAATGCCTTATCATTCTAGAACTCATCAATCAGTAGAATGGATTCTTGTTGATCCCAATCTATCCGTTGGGGAAAATATAATGGCAAATGGTTATAATGAATTACTAGGGTAAGGGTAAAAATAGCATTGTTATAAAACAGGTTGGTTTTAGCTAGGTTATCAAAGGTGAGGCTATGATCAAACTCTACTTCACTATCAACATCATCATCACTAGTCATTGGTGATGGAGTTCAAATAAGATATGTGAGGTCACCCCCAAGTGGTTTAAATCTAAGTCCATAAGGTCTTTCATACTTAGTCATGGAAATTGGCTCAATGGTTCCTTGATGATTTGGTCTTAGGCCTCTTCCTTCATAATTGTGATTCTCCATGATCTTATTGGGAATATGATATTTTACATATTTATATCAATCAGCTTGGTTGTCATTGTATAACCATGATTTTCCCCCTTCAAGAGGGCCAAGTTCTAGGCCAGATGCTAGTAAAAATGTGGCAGGTCCTTTATCTTTGTTCTTTTGTTGATAATGCATATGTGGAGTGACTTTAGGTCACCCAAAGGTTTTTGGATTTTGAGGAAGATTGGCAATATGAAATGTATCATGGGTCACATACTCTCCAATTTCATTATCTTAAATGGTGAAATGATTGGAATCTTCAAGAGGTGGCATGTGGGAAAGGGAATCAAAGGTATGAAGATCTATGTAATTATACGATGAAGGATCAATAAGTATAGCCTTTCCTTTATCCTACTTGGAACTTGGATTCATGTTATAATGATAATTATAACTTTGAAATTCAGCCTCAAGATGCCTGCAGTGTTCATATGGATGTAAATCTCTTGGAATATTCACTTCCATCCCTGAGTGGGAAAACCTGATACATTAGTGCAGCATTGATGGGACTTCATGAATCTCATGTAACCAAGGCCTACCTAGAAGTATATTATATGATAACTCAAGATAAATAACATGTCAAAGTGTATCATGGGTCAAAGGCCCAATGATAACTAGTAAACTAATGGTGCTTTGTGATTCTCTTTCTTGATTATCATAGGTTTTGACAGTTATTGTTTCTGGTTGGAGATCTACCATTGTGTACCTAAGAAGCTTGATGAGATTTAGAGACAATATGTTGAGGCCAGATCCATTATCTATAAGGACACATTTCAATTTATACCATACTATATAAAATTATATGTATAATGGATTATTATGGATTAGGTTAAGGGAAGACATATCACTTTGGTTGAATGTGACTTGTTGGGCTAGAGCTAGGTGTCCAACCAAAGCTTGAAATTTATCAGGGGATATGTCACTAGAAATAGTGGATTGGGTCAAAAAATCATTCAAGATGTTCTTTTGGATTATTAACATTTTCAATAAATCTAAAATAGAAAGTTGTGCTAGTGTCTTTTCCAATTGTTCCACAATATCAAACTTCTTGTCTTGGTTAGGAGTGAATGGTTTATTTTAAGGCTGAACAGTCGGTTAGATGATAGGCAATGTGGTGGATAGTTGTGGGCTTGGGATAGTAATCTTTAACCTTAAAGTTTTGATTGCATAATTAGGATTAAATACTAGACCATTATTTATAAATAATGTTGGAAATGGTGTGGGACCAGACATTATAAGTCTTAGTTATCGATGCACTCACATGTGGTCATGTGGCAAGAATGAGTTATTGATATAAGGTCCAAAAGGGGAAGTCCTAGTTTTCTAGTTTGCCTATATGTATTCCTAGGTCAAAGAATGATTATCCATGTAATTTCACAAAATGGTGTTGTTTAGAAATGGTTTAGGTTGATTAGTGCTTGGTCTAGGATTAATGGAGATGGTATTAATGCTACCCCCCTTTGATATGACCTATAACCCTATTGTAGTCATGTGCAATTACATGGTAGGTTTGTTGGTTATTACTATTTTAACCTTGGTTTTGTCTATTATTATGTCGTTATGGGTTTTGTTACTGATTTTTTTGGTTTGGCCTTTAATTTTGATACTATTGATTTTGCTGCTACACTGGCCATTGTTGTTGTTGTTGTTAATTATTTTGTTACTACTAATTGTTGTATTAGGGAAAAGGGTTTTGATAAATACCAAGAGTTTGATTGGAAGTGGAAGCACCATTATCTAATTTTATCTCCCCATTCTCTAATATATTCTCAATTAAATACTTGATTTGGATGTATCTTCATAGATTATGCCCGTTGACTGGATGATAGTCACATAATTCATTTTCATGGTACCAATCAGGATAAGGAATGCCTTATGAACAATTCTTTGGTAAAAGCCAAATAATAAGATTAGTAAAAATAATCTTGAAAAATATAGATTCAATAGGTTTTCCTAGGTCACTAAAGACATGATGTGTAGGCATGGTTCTCCTAGGAGGAGGGGTTTGCAATGGTAAAGGTTGTTGTATTTGTTGTGCAAGTTTTGTTTATTATGCTTGCGGCATTAGTTGGAGAGTTTTTTGGGTAGGAGTAAGTTAAAAAGGTGGTGTGGATGATGTTCTCACCATTTAGACATGATGAGATTTAGTTACTCCATTTCCCACAACATTCTTATTACAGTTGAATTACTTTAATCTTTCTTGGTTATTGGCATGTGCCAGTTGTGATGCTTGCACTTGAATATGATGTTGATGTTGGCCATTTACATGATTTTTACCTTGATTTTTATTATTTGAATTAATATTGATGACTACTTTATTGATGATCACCCACTCTATCAACAAAACTTTATCAATGATCTCTTTGAAAGTATCTGCACATTGTAGTTCTAGATAGTAAGCTATCTCACTATGTAAATTTTTAGTAAAAACAATGGATAATTGTTTATATGGTAAACTATGCGTGAAACGGCTTGCAAGGGCTCTCCATCACTGTAAGTAACTTGAAAAACTCTCACCAACTTTTTTCTTTGCTTGTGTCAAGTCCACTAATGAAATCTCATGCTCGAGATTATAAGAAAAGTGTTGTACAAACTTATCAAAAAGATCATAAAAATTTGTTACTAAATTTTTGGGTGAATTTAAAAACTACTCCAAGGCTTATCTAGCCAAACTCATTAGAAATAATAGTAAAATGTATATGTCACTATATGCCACTAGTTGACATGTGATAAGGAATTCAATAAAATGAGCCTTAAGGTCACCTTTCCCTTTGTATGTGTCATTTTTTTATGGTTTGTATCCTAGAGGAAATGGTATCTGTAAATACTCCATGTTGAATGGATAAGAACACATACCATCCAATTTGAAATTTTTAGTCTATTTCCCTACTTGAATAGAAACAATTACATCCTTCATTTATTATAATTATTGGGATAAGAAACTAGAAGGAACATTGGTTTGAGGGAGAATATTGGTTTGGGTGGATGGTTAGGAGGTCATAAGTGGGACATTTTGACCAAGATATGATTGAGATACTTGATGGGGTATATTGGTTTGGTTGGGGAATTGATCAAGAATACGCATATGTGGATTAGGATGTACATAAAATTGCACATTTGGTTGCATGATATTCTAGTTTGGGTTGGTGATAAAGGTTTAACTTGGAGGATTTTATGGTTGGGATGGAGGGATATAACTATATTATGCCTACTATGGTTGAAAAGGGACATGTTGTTGACTAATTGAACCTTGCTAATAAGTGGGAACTTATGGATCAAGACCTTGTCTCTAAATTTATGGCACATTTTGAACCAATGGTTATCTAGTAGGTATTTGAGAAACATAGGGACCTCTTTGTTGCATGAATCCATATGGAGAAGTGAAAGTAGGTTACAGATTTGGCATCTATTGCTGACCAATATTTGCACATTATTGACTAGTCATTATTTGGTTTTGAATTGGCATATTAGTCTATAACTAAAGAGGTATGTTCATTGTTACCTGGCGAGGTGGAACATTAGTTACCACTGATTGAGGTGGAAATGCATTTATCCTCTATTATGTTGATACACTAGATTATGTCTGTTGTTGTGGAATACTACTTGCTACTTGTTGAGGAGTAGGATTAATCACATTCTATCATTGAGTCATGACTTGGCCATTATTTGATTACCTAATACCATAGGTTGTACACTTGAGGAAGCAGCTAGTTGAGGCTAGGGTGTATAAACTCCTATTCCTTAGTATGATGATCTAATCATGGGATTAACTACAAGCACATGTTGTTGGCTAGTTTGTGCATTAAGACCACTTTGATCAAGATTAGATGTTGTTTGCACATTGTATATTACATTTGGCTCACTATTCTATGTAGAGACTAAAGACACTTCTTTAATAATGAGGATATGCATCAAGTTATCTATCAAAGTGGTTTGTACGAATGGGTCAGAACTCAGATTCTCTTGTCTAGTTAACTCTATCAACACTCTTATTGAAGGAACTAGGTAAATAAGAGGCTTATTTACCATGTTCATTTGATTAAAATCATGTGCTAGGTTCAAGTAGGTTTGATATGCTATCTATATTTGGTTAAAATGGTCTTCCATGATGTTTTTGTATAGATTAGATATATTAGGGTCTTGATACATTGTTTGGACTAGAGCCATAGGATTTCTAGAAGAAGCCTGTTGATCATAAATGATATTGTGGGGCACTCTTACTAGAATTCATAAATTTTCATGAGGGAAGTATGCTAGAAGCTTGGCCCCTACCTTTATGTCTCTAACTAAAATCTTGTCTTTGTTCTCTAACAAATGTCACTCAAACAAAAATGGATCATATGTGGAAGCCGTATTGGTAGAATATGACTACTGAAGAACTAACTCATCCACTATGGGTATTGTAGTTACGTATTGTGTGGTTTGTTCTTAGCCTTATTCTAAATAAGGTGGTATGTTAACCAGATATTTAGCCAATGGATCTTGGCTTTGTGCCCCTGATTGAGTATTATAAGAGGGATAATAATCCATCTCATAAACAATATTATTTGTATAATGGTCTTGCACCATTTCTTCCTATGTAACCATATTACCAATCCCTATATTGTACATGAGTCCACTATGAGTGTAGGAATACATGTTGGGATCCATAGCTAATGATTTACAATAAAAGGTCAAAGAGTTATACAAACTCTAAAAAGGACAAAATCTAAAACAAGCAATGCTTCAACTTGGTCTAGATTTATCAAAATGATCAAAAGGTTTATGCAAATATTTGTGAGGAAACAAGATAGCATAAAGTATCTAATGTTTCACAATTCACACAAAGGTAAATAAATAAATGGACCAAAAATATGAATCCTAAACTCTAAGGTCAAAGTGTTTCAAATCAATCTAATCTAGGAATTTAAAAGTTGCTAGGTCTTTTAGCCAAACATGGCACAAAAGCTAGGCTAAAACAAGGAATTTGCTAGGACTCTTGGCCAAATGGTGTCAAAAGATAGACTTTGAAAATAGATGAAAGTTTTAATCTAATGGATTTGAAACACTTCTAACAAATACTAGGAATTTGATTCTTGGTTATGAACTTGATCAACTAGGTATAAGGTATGAAATCAAAAGGCACTTTTAGAGATAGTTTAATTTCTCACAAAAAATGGTATTAAACTTGGTTCTTTTGACAAATAAGCTAGACAAAGTGAATGGTATAACTATGCTTTAGACAAAGGATCACAAAAGTACACTTGAATTGGCCTAAAAATGTAAGAACAAAATTAGAACTCTATGCCAGAGGGTTTATGAAAGAATATTTTAAATTTTTTGGGCAGCATAATGATGCTATACTACTCTAAAGGTGTGATAAAAAAAATTTTGTCTCAAAAACTCTCTAAGGCAAAGATATTTTTCCATAGTTTTGACAATATAAAAATACTTTTATTAACTCAAAATGTCATGGTGTATAGACTCAAAGTGAAAGTGTTTATCATAAAATGTCTTAAGTCTATCAAGTGATTACAAGGATTATGATTCTTAAATGGCCTTCAATCCAAATTGGAAATTAAACCTAATTTCCCTCAAGTTTAGTGCAAATGGCAAACCCACTTAACACATCAACCCTATGAACTTGTAAAGGTACAATTATGAATTTAGATTATAAGTGAAGGACTTTAAACAACTTTGGTAAAGGCCTAGACTCAATTGGGTAGTATAACTATGCCAAAGTGGATGGTATGACTCTCAATATTTTAATAAAATTTTGAATAAGGAAAATTGATGATCTCACATGGGCAACATAATGCCTCTTTGTTCAAAGGAAAATTTGGACTATCTATTTGGTTTGGATTGTTTGTTTACACCAAGTTTTGACTTTAAACAAGACTTTAATCTTGGATAAGACCAACTAATTAATCACCCTTAGATGCTAAACTAACATGGTTTCTTGGTATTGTTGGAATCCATCAATATATGTCATTTGAGAGGATTTTAAGTGTCCATCCAAAAGTAAATGTGCATTATATAGTAGGGTTTTTACACCCCCCCTTCTCTCAAATGATAGTATTGTGACATGGACCTTGAGGCACACCTTGCACCAATAATACTTATGTGTCAAGTGGATATTTGTCTAAGATCTAACAAGTTTCTAATAAATCTAAGGTAATAAATTGTATAATGAATTTCATGCCAAACAATACAAAAGAAAATCATGGATTTTGGATCTGTATCACTTGGCTTGTTACAAAAAGGTCCAATTTTTTTTGTAACCACTACATCCTGCTATTCACTTAGTGTAGTACGATGTCTAAAGTGCCACTACATATCATGTACAACTCTAAAGGAGCCAAATAAATTCAATGTTGGGAGATGAAACCCTAGGTCAAAACTTCCCTATAGAACTTGTGGGAGGTGATGAAATCCCCCTTGCAAGCCAAATTTGCATAAAAATAAATAAAGCATGAAACTAGAAAGACTTTAGGGTCATTTTCAAGGTCACCCAAACTTTGATGAGTTTTTAGGGAGTGATTTAAATGACTTTATTTCTAATCCTTGGACTAGGGTACTGGTAATAGGAATGGTGCTTTTGATTCCTAGGGTTCCCTAAAGGGAACAAATGGAAGAGAATACATGCAACATCTATCTTTTTGCCAAACAAAAATTAAACAACTATTGAAAACAAGAATTGACAAGTGTGTTCAATTTTAAGCCCAAATGACAAATTTGGTGGTGTTCATTTGACCCTTTAGTCTTAGTTGCAAACTTTGAAAATATTCACCATAAACATCTAAATTCTTTGTTAAACACCAAAACAAGGTTTGTAATTGATTTTTAAGCATGCAAAATGTGATCTAAACATGTTTTGAGAAAATATAATGTTTGGTCATACAACAAAAATGTTATCATGTCCTTTATCTTTGAAGCTCATTTTGGTTTAAAACATTAAACTTTGGAAAAGAGCTCTTGGGTTTATGTTTTAAGAAAAACATAGTGACCAATGTTGGTTATATACAATCGATGATGGTTACTTTGGCTAATCAATGTAGGTTATCTAACTGACATCAATTATACCAATGTGACTATCTTGATAGGTATCTAACTGATGTTAATTTTTTTAACCAACATCAGTTAAACTATGTAATTGATGTTGGTCTTACTTGTTGATGTCAGTTATTGTGTGAAATTGTGGCAAACAAAAATGACAAAATAAAGTTAGAAAATCAATTTTCAATATTTTCAAGGGTCCAAATGAATATTTTAGAGTTTAAAAATGATCTTCTTTAAGTGTGAGATGCATCTAGTCCCATCAAGCATGTCATAATGTGATCTAAGAATTTGGCTCAAGAGAGGATGGTCAGTATGGTGTTAGTTCCAAAATGAAAATAAAATGAAACAAACACACTAACTAGAATAACATCTTTAGGCCTAGACACTAGGGAGAACATAGTTAACAAACATTAAAACACATAACTAAAATTCAAAATAAACCTTATTTTACCTCCCTTGGATGTTCCAAAATGCTTATTTTAGTGACTTGCTCGGCTTGTGCTCATGAAGTCCTTGGCAATGGAAGCTTGGCTACCTCCATCTCTCCTTGGCACCTTCAGCTTATGGTTTGGATTGGCTTGGAATCAATTTGGCATGGTAACACTAATTGCAATGGATTTTGAAGATATTTGAGAATAATAACTTTGTGAAAAAATAGATTAAAAATGATGTGGTAAGGCTTCCTATTTATAGATATTTTAGATTGATCAGAATTAATTTGAACCATCCATCTTGAGATTGAGATGTGTGGTTGAGGATTAATTCAATTTTTGGAATTAAGTTTATAATTATCCTCATAATGAAATTGGAGTAAGTTTAAATTAAGAGGCATGAAGGACATCATCGAAGGTATTAATGAGGAATGGAGGGCATGAATCCTAATATTTTTGGCATTTATGGCTTAGGGATGTCTTCCCAAGAAGTGAGGTCACTTGATGATGGAAATATTCAATATTCATTTTCAAAACAAAGTATTCAACAATTTTCCATGGAATCATTAATTATGAATTGATTTGGATTAATTTTCTATTAAACATTATTAAGCACTTTGTGCACAAATTACTCAAATTGATCAGAATGTCTTGTTATTGGTCCAAATTTTGGCTAGATTAGAATTAGAAGGTGATGTCAGATGCATTGGAACCATATTCCCATTTAAGATGTTAACAAAAACAAATAACAAAGGCACATGTATTGTGTATAATATTTGATAGGAAAGATCAATCTAGAGAACCTAGTTGAAAAATTGGCATTTTGATTCAAAATGATATGATCAAAGTTAGCTAGCCCATAAATTGTGTTACCCCATTTAGTGATACCCTAGCCAAAATTGGCACTTGAATATGTTAGTTTCACATCATTTAGCATGTTTTAGTTTTTTTAGGCCAAATTATGCATTTTAGGTGGAAATTGGTCAAAAGCTTGATTGGAGGTTATTGGTGGCCAAATTTAGGTGTTTACATTTGTTAAGAAGAACAACACAACCCTTTGCTTGTCGTAGATTACATGATGGTAAAAAAAGTAACTATCAAGAATAGGTATCTTTACCTTGAATTGATGATATTTTTTATGAGATGCATAGTGCAATCATATTTTCCAAGATTGATCTTGGAGTTGGATACCATCAATTGATAATTAAAGAGGAAGACATTATGATAATAGCCTTTATGACCACGTATGGGCACTATGAAGTTATAGTGCTTCATTTTAGGCTAATGAATGTAATTAAAACATTCATGAATTAATGAATAATGTGTTTATGGATTACTTTGATCAGTTTGGTATTATTTCTCGAGGATATCCTCATCTATTCAAAAATTAAAGAGGAGCATATTGATCATTTGCATATGGTTTTGTAATGGTTGTGGAAGCATAAGATCTATGGTAAAATTTGTAAGTGTTCCTTATTTAAAATAAGAGTATAATACTTAGGACATATTATCTCTATATAAGGGATTTTTGTGGATCTAACCAAGATTAGAGCCATTATGGAATGGCCGACACCCAAAAACATGTATGAGGTGCATATATTTATGGGTTTAGTAGGATACTACAAGAAGTTTGTGATAAATTTATCTAATATAAAAAATTCAATCAACTCTCTCCAACATAAAGAGAAACATTTAGTTTGGTTTTATAAATGCAAAGAAACCTTTCATATTCTAAAAATGAGGCTTACTTTAGCACTAGTGTTATAGATTCTATATCCAAATTATCATTTTATAGTGATAACCAATATTTCAAGAGATAGCTTAGGAGGAGTTATTTTATATAATGATTTTATTGTATCTTATGAATCAAGGAAATTGAATCTTTATGAAGCAAATTATGCCCCACATGACCTAAATTTAGATAGCATAGTGCATGCTTTACAAATATGGAGGAATTATTTGTTGGGAAAACATTTTAAGCTTAAAATTGATAATTTGGGACTCACATATATATTTACCCAACCCAAATTTTATTTTTGTCAAAGAGAATGGATAGAATTTTTTTTAGACTATGATTTTGAAATTAGTGACATTAAGGGAAAAAAAATAGAGTTATGTATACCCTTAGTCATAGAAGGTACATTGTAGCTTTAGTTACTATAAGAAGTAACTTTCAAGATCAGGGAGTGAAATTATCATAAGAGATGAATTCTATGAGCAAGTAAAGAAATAATTACTAGAAAATTCACAATATCTTAGATACAAAGGATTCTAACTTGAAAATGATGGGATTTTGAGATACAATGGAAGAATCTATGTGATTATATGGAAAATTTGAGGTATTTTGATGAAAGATTAGCACAATGCTCTTTATTTAGGACAACTTGGTGTGACTAAGATCTTAGAAAAATGAATACCATTGTGTTTTTGGAAAAGAATAAAGAAATATGTTGTAGATTTTGTGTATAAATGCTTGGAATGTTAACAAGTCAAGGATAAAAATGTGCATCTTTATGGGTTGTTGTACTCACATTCCATACCATAATGGAAGTGGAAATTCATTAACATGGAATTTGTCTAGAGATTACCTATGTCTAGGAATTGTCATGACATGATATTGGTGGTTGTGGGTAAACTCACCAAAGTATCACACTTTATTCTAGGTAATTTGATAGATTATGCACCAATGCTTGACAAAAGGTTCATAAAGGAGGTGTATATATTTTATGGGTTTCCAAATAATATCATTTCAGATAGGGACCTTATTATGACCTCAATAGTTTCACAAAATCTCAATGCAACCTTGGGTATAGAACCAAACTTTAGTAAAAATTACCATCTAGAAATATATAGACAAATATAAAGAGTGAATCAGATATTAAAGGATATTTTGAGGATGTATTACATGGAAAAATAATATAAATGGGAATAATACTTACCTTTGGTTGAGTTTGATTATAACAACTCATTCTAATTAGTTCTGAAGATGGCTCCTTTTGAAGCATTATATGGCAATAGGTGTAGAACACCAATCAACTAGGATAAGTTAGAGGATAGAGTGGTCTTTTGGCCTAATGTGATTTATTAAATGAAGGAGAAATTGAAGCTAATAAGGTATATATTTTATGAATCCATTGATAGGAAGATAAATTATGATGATCTAAAAAGGACAAAAAGACAATTATTAGTTAGAGACAAGGTTTTTCTATGGGTAAAACCCCAAAATAATTCTATTAAGTTTAGGAAATAAAAAATATATATTATAGAGATATGTGGGACCCTTCAAGGTTATATAAGTGATCAATATTTTAGTGTATAGGCTTATTTTTCCACCAGATTTAACTCAAATGCATAATGTTTTTCATGCATCTTATCTTAAGAAATATAAAGTTGATCCTTCACATGTTTTGTACTTAATGAATTATAGGTTCTTGATCTAGGGGTGGTCATAATAAAACTAATCAAAAAATATTTGATACTCAAAAGCATATCTTGCATGATATATAAGTATCACAATGCAAGGTCTAGTGGGACCAATATTATGAAAATAGTGCTACATGAGAGGATTATGAGGAATTCTATATGTTATTTCTTCATCTATTTAAATAATTTTTTGTTGAACATTATTATTTATTACTTTAAATTTTATTTGAAATAAAATTCATTAGGATGATGACCTATTTTAGGGGGATGATGTCACAACCTATCCCACTCTTCAAATCCTACATTAGTATTAGTAAGAGGAGTGAAACTAATGATTAGTAGTTTCTATTTTTTATGTTATATTTAGACATGTATGCTGTATAGTTGACATATGTACTATTTTATTTCATGATCAATTATGATTAGATTAAATTTGTATATATTATATTTGTGTGTATTAGAATATTATATGAATGTGATTTCATTTACATAATTGAATTGCATTTTATAAATGTACCTATATTTTGAGTACTTAATTTTTTTGTTACAAGCTTAGACTAACTACCTTTTTATTGACTAAGGTGTTTACAAGATCATCACACCCTCATAGAGTGGAACAAATGGAGGTTATCATATGTGAGGATGATGTAGATAATGACAATGGGGAGAGAAAGAGTGGAACCAAACTTATACACACACCCTACACTCTTGACTAATTAAATGAATTTAATGTTAATGGTGTTTAGCAAAAATGTTGGGTGTTTATTTTACATTAGTTATCTATGTGGTTAATAATATATGCTTAAAATTATTATGAGTTTTTAATTGTCTTAGATGATTTTTATTAACATAATATATTAATTTCATTTATTGAATATTTAAATCTCTATGAAATCTCTATATGGACTAAATCTTGTTGAGTTATACTTTTGGTAGACTATTTTATGAATTTCAATTAATGGGAGTAGTGTTTAGTGAATCTTGTAAAATTTATTATACTTATAGACCCATTTTTGTAAATTAGGGAGTTAAAAATAGGGCAAAAAGGGCACTTAATAAAAATATCCTAAATAATCTTTTTAATTTAAAAAAAAAATTGGGTTTTGGTTTTGAAAAATATTATAATACCTATATTTTCATGCACTTTTTGAATCAAAATAACTTAGTTAATTATGAGAATATTGTGAAGGAATTTAGTTTTATATTTCTATGATTTTGGGTTGACTTCACTATTTGGTAAAATGGAGTTTTTGCATGCATCTTCCATGACCAAAAATAAGGTTAATGACAAATATAACATATCATGCATTAATGAACTTGAGTTTAATAATGATAAACTTGTATTATTATAGGAGAACTTGAAGGCCATAAAAAATGTGGAGGAGAGAAGAAAATAGAATAATAAAAATGAAGGATAAAGGGGATGGAATACAAAGAAAGAGAAACAAATCATTAGTAGGAAGGAAGGAAGGTACCATCAACTACATTTGAATGATGTCCATTGTAGTAACAAGGTAGGTCAATATTGAATTTGTATATTAAAAATATATGGGTTTTTTTCTTGTATCTATTATGGACTTAGTTTCGATTAGGGAACAAAATAAATTCTTTTTGACCTGGGTTAGTTTATATCCTATTTGAATGTATATGTTGGTAGATCTCTTTGGAAAAAATTAGGTCTTCATAGTTATAGACTCAAGGATAGAAATAATTTCGATACATAGGTATATAAAAATGATATCAAGCCTTTTATTTTAAAATAACAGATGGTTTAATGACTTTTGAACCATATCTATGAAATACATTCACTATAAATACTTGACCTATGCATAACTTAGGAGGATAATGACTGGTGTATTTTTGTATAGTGTGACTTTATCTTGCTATTTAATGAACATTATGTCCTTAATTTGTCCTTGATGAGTAATAACTTGGGTAAGTTATTAAACGATTTAGGGTTAGACTAAATAGTGATACGATGTTCTTATTTAGCCTATAGAATTGCTACAAGATTGGGTATTTTTTCTTGAGTAGATGATTACTATGGTATGAATTACATATAATCATTGATTCAAATTATTTTTTATATATATTATTACATATGGTATGCATTACATAATCATTGCATAGTTTTTTGTGTTTCAAATATGAACCAAAAATGGATGAAATCTGAGTAGGTTTTGATAGAGATTATTCTTTGAAGCATGTACAAGATATTATGATATATATAATGATAATTAAATAACACAATCATATAAATAAATATATGAACATGATGAGCAATAAATTATTATGATAAATCCATGTTTAGGAGGATTGGAAGTCTTATAATATTTATATAGAAAATAGTTATACTATATTTTTATGAAGTTTCATGAAGAGGTATCTGAGCTATAAGGCATATTTTATTGATAAGTTGTGTGTGTGTGTGTGTGTGTGTGTGTGTGTGTGTGTGTGTGTGTGTTTCTATGTATGTATGTATGTACGTACATACGTATGCATCTATTTAAATACTTACATGTATGTATGTATGTATATATATATGTATATATATATGTGTATATATATGTGTGTATATATATATATATATGTATATATATATATGTATATATATATATATATATACATATATATATATACATATATATATACATATATATATATACATATATATATATACATATATATATATACATATATATATATACATATATATATATACATATATATATATACATATATATATATATATATATATATATAAAGGTGATCATGTTTAAATTTTAGACATAATTACCTACCTTTGACACTTGACTAAGCCATAGATTTAAGTGATAAGTTATTCATATTCAGCTATAGGTAAGAACAAGATTTTAGGAATTGTTATTTTGGTAATGGTGTGTCTAGAAAATTAATGCCTCATTTGATGGCGTTATAGTTGTAAATATAAATGAGCATGATGAAATCTAAGTGGCTAATATACACTAAAATGTACCTACATGTGTTATATTTTATCTATAAGTATTATTTTATAGGTAATGAAATAATAGGTCATAATATACATGTAATTATGCATGAGTGGGAACTGTGTTCTTAAGAGTATAAAATAAGCTATACTTTGCTAGGATTGGAATATAGGCAAGAAATTTTTTTTAAAATGGCCAGTAATTCAAAAATGGGTTTAAGAGCTTGATTTAAAATAGACTAAAACCTTAGATATGTGTTTATGAGCCATTTATTACTTTGTTTGATTTGATATTTACACTATATAGTTTTTAAAGTGGAAAGTATGGAAATAATTTGAGTTGGAAATAAATAAAATTATTAATTACATTTTTATATTCTAGTCATATGTTTATGCTTGTATTCGGGAATTTTGAATGATATTGATTGATAATAACCTTAAATACATATTTATGCCAACAATAATTTTGTTATGGAAAAATAAGATGGTTTCTCTATATTAGATGGATGTTTTAGTTTTTCACTGAATTGAATAAGTAAAGATCCATCTTGATTTGATGAGGGGTAGTATGCACAAATTTATATTTATTATGTTTTGAAATTGATTTATGATATTTTACCACAAATGCTTCATTTGATATAAAATGATAGATATACAAGGTTATCTTTGTGCAATGTATATACCTATTATCTAATATCATATGAAAGATTTAGATTTATTAGTAGAGATTATGTTTGTGAAATTAACTCAGATCCATGAGAGATATAAATTCTATAATGAAAACATTACCCAAAGTAATTTTAAATCTAAAACATTGTTATTCCACAATAATTTCTAGTTTACATGTGTATGCATGATGTCATATTAGATAGAGGATTTTTTTCATGGTATATGTTCTTGTTATAAGCATTAGTGATTATAAAACATATAGGTTCCATTTGAATTATTGATATCCACATTGATTTTATCTACCCCTCCATGAAGGGAAGGGATACTCCTAGTGGGAAGGGATTTTATCTACCCCTCAATGATTCTCTCCCTCTCTTCACCAAATCAACTATCTTGGAATCTTATTCATGGATATTTGTATTGAGCTTAGAGTTGTCTTATGAGATTCATATTTTATTGTTACACATGTAGACACTAGAAAACCACATAGTATGGTTCTAGATGTTTCACTACCCCTTAGACCAATCTAGGCCCCCCTTGGGACCATTTCAAAACATTTAAACCACCAAACATAAGTCACAATGGATAATTCTAACATTTTAACTTTTCCCTCTCAATCACCGATAATTAACCCTTAACTACCAATGGTTAACCTTGACCACCGATAGTCAACCTTTAGTCACTGATGTTAACCTCAAACTCTAATAGTTTTACCTTAACTACCTCAAGGGTTAATTGTAACTCAAAATTTATCTTGATTTTCTATTAATAGTTGTTTGATCTACCATTTTTTCATAGTCAATGCATGTTGAGCTTAAAATTAGACAACCTGTTAGACACCTTGTTGAACTTATTATTTCACCACTCCCTTCCCTCTATATTAAGAGAGGAATAGGAGGTGAAAGATCATAAACAATCATTATCATCAATCATTGTCAAAAATTCTTGTGCAAGAGATCAAAGATTCTTGTGTAGGTATTCTTCTAGCTTCTAGCAGTTAGGACAAAGATCAAAAGTGTTGTTTCAACTCATCAATCAATAACCAAAGTACTATCACTCTATCAAAATTGATTTAGAATTCACAATAGAATTTTATCCAACCTCAACATTCTTCAGACCAGAAACAACAAAGCTAAGTATTTATTCCTTATCAAGATCCAATAATTATTTTTTTATGTCATTCCCTATGTCACTTTCCCTCTATCTCAAAACCAACATCCAACCCAATCTTACTTTCTATAACCCTTTCAATTACCTTACCAAACAAACTTCTCTTCCAAAACTAGATCCTATAGTAATTGTCAATGGTTTCCCAACTATCAAAAGTTTGACCCTAACCACCAATGATCATTAAATATTGATGGTTACCCAACTATTGATGGTTTACTCTAACTATCAATGGTCTTTATCTATCATTTCCAACAACAAGATAATCTGAGTTATTAGAGTCTAACCAAATCATATTTCTTGAGTTTTTCTCTTATCATAGAGGATCAATAAACCTTTTAAACCATGTCTAACTTATTTAGCATCAATATCTAATCATTTATTATTGTAATTAGTCAAAGCACTTATTTCTTCTTAAGTACTCCTTATATTTGATTTTAGTATCTTTTATTATTTATGTAAGTAATTCATCTATCATTTTCATAAATTAATGTTTTGAAAGTGTGGATTGATAGCCTCCAAGGAAGCTCATTCTTCTTGGATCTATCTCATGCTAGGCAATCCACCCTACTATCCAACTAATCAACCATTTATTTAGTAATTTCTTATCTATAGGTCATTCCTCCCTAGACAAAGAGGAGTCTCCACAATCATATGGATCAATGTGTGCATAACATATCAAGTTATACTAACCTCACCCTACTTTCAATTTTTAAAACTTTCTTTATAAATAGATAAACAAAATTTATGTGAAACAATCTGGCATGCCTAATGGGACCTAGTTACATCTAGGTGCTTTTTCTTATTGGTTGATGCTCATTTGAATGAAATTAAAATTTATTTTGGGATTAAAACTAACTAAATATGTTGTTTGATTGAATTAATTAGCTCACATAGCTTAATATTAAATCAAGTAAATTAATCATAGTCTCACTTCTCTCCACACACACAAGACCAAACCACACATCTAATTAAACATCAAAACATTGACATAAGTCTTGAATAAGATTTGATCACTTAGTAGTCACCTTTCCTTGGCTATCTTACTTAGATTTCATCACTAATGGGAGAACCAACTTAGTATGCTAGTTGAGTATAATCTCTAGCAAATCAGTATATTTTGGCTAGGCACTTGACACCCTTATCATTGTGTTTTGTGAATTGAGGGGGTAAGCTCTAATATCCTATCATGTACTAAGTTATAGTATATATATTGAGAGACCTTAACTACTTGAAGCCATCCTTAGATATCTTTTTCTAGTATCCACTCCATAAGCCCTATTTGGTCTCCATAACTTCTTTAAAATTGAGGCATAAGCCTAAAGAGAGATACCAAAATATCCTATGACTTTAACACACATTAGTGTATGCATTTTTTTACTTGAGATCTTTTTATTTTGATTTCTTATATTTTGAGTTGTGAGATCACTTGTATCTTCCTTTTTCCCTCATTTACATGGTTTTAAATAGGTAACAACCAAGAAACCAAGCAAATCAGGATCCACCCTCTAATCATTCATCTTTTTCTTCATCCATGGAGTATGTCTTGGATGTAGATAGTTCTCCTCATCCTTATATAAGTCTTAATATCCCTTATATGGTTTACCAAGGTGATACAAATTTCTCCACCTTTATGGATAACAACCCCATAGCCCTCCAACATAACCTTAACACCATATCCCACCGTACCCCTACTTTGGTTATGCCTATTGACTCACCCTATGGTATTCTATCCCAACTTATGGGAAACACATCTATTGACACCATTTACACCTAATCATTAGTCAATCAAGTATAATATTATACCAATAACCCCACTAATACCACCATCCAAACCAACCTACCCAACCAACCAACACCCAAATACCTTACATAAAAACTAATAACCCTTTTATTATATGAGCAACACAACCTTTAGGCATTGGTACTCCAATTACCATTGTATTACCCTCTACTAATGTTATCACCCTTCATATTGTTTCCAACCCACCTACCTCCACTCCATTCTAGAGCTTTCCATTTCTCATACCTTCTATCATTCCACCAATTATTACTAAGGTTACTAATGATCCTCAACCTATGAACTCAACCATACCTCCAACCCAAACCATGTCGATGCCTCAATAGGTTCCTATTGTACCCAATCCAATCTATATTACAAACCCCCAGGGGTATATGGCTCCATCCTTTACACATCCTCTTATATCCACCTATCCATTCATGGCATCCTCCGAACCACCCATGTCCACACATAAATATGTGATAACCTCCAAACTTTCCACTAGTTATCCTTATGTTAAACCTACCCAAACCCAACATAATCTACCCTTACAACTATGGGGGTGCACAACCATAAACAAATATTGTTAAGATGTTAATGGACAAAATTACCACTTTGGATTCATTTATTTTTGGTACCCATAACCTCTTGTCATATGACCAAGTCTATAATGAACCAATTCATCCATCCATCCCCATTCAACCCTATCCTCGTCAATGAGATCTTCTAAAATTTTTAAAATTTCATAACAATGAAAAGACTCAACAACATCTAAGAGTGTTTAGACACTCTTCCTATTTTATTGCCTACAATGATGTTTTCCTTCTTTGTACCTTTCCCATATATCTATCAAGTTTGGAAATAGATTGGTATAGTTCCTTTACCAAGTACTCTCTCTTTTCTTTTACCTAACTAGCTCAAACATTCTTAGACCAATTTTCCATAAACATATCTAAGAAAGTTTTCATCAATTATATTTAATCCATATGACAATTTGATTATGAGTCCATTGCTGACTTCATATCCCATTGGAGAAGCTTGATAAACCAAATCTCTTTCTCTCTACCCCAACCTGAGCTAATTAAGCTTTTTGTGAGGGCTTGTTCCAAACATATTTCTCCACCTTATGGGTTTAGACTTTTAGGAGCTTTGATGAAGCTTTCACCATGGCACAAAAGTTAGAGAACAGAGCAATTGATGAGGGGAAGTTAAAATTTAGAAATAATAATTTCACCTTTAAATCATATGAGGCTCCTTCCTCCAAACCTAACAATCAAACCAACTCTAACACCAAAAATAAGGGACCCACAAGTGTGGTTATCCTTAAAAATACTCCTCCACTAGTTGTTAACCAACCCAAATCTTCCAATCACTCCAATCAAAACACTAGAAACCAAAATCGCAATAACCAAAAACAATTTACTCTACTAGGGAGTCATATGATTCAATCTTGGAAAATTTATTAAAAGTGGATATCATAAAACTCCCACCAATCAAACATCTACAACACTTCAATTCCTCTCATCTTGTACTTGGTTGGTATAAAGAGAATGAATTTTGTGCCTTTCACTATGTCATTTGGCATGATGTTAGTAGGTGCAATAATTTCAAAAACATTGTCCAAAGTCTGATTGACAAGGGTGAACATGTGTTGGATAACCCAAATTGACTCCCAAATCAATCACTTGACATCTTTAGCTAACCATTTCCTAACCATAACCCTTCCATGAAAAATGAAAATAATAAAGTGGAATCCTATCACAACCATGATTTCCATATCATTAATGTGGTTCTTAGTGAACTTAATATCAAGGAAACCATTACCAAAGTCACCTTTCCTTCCCCTTTACTTATTGAGGTAGTGGATTCACCCTCTATTCCTTTGGAAACTGAGACAAAGGAAATGACCATTCCCATTTCTCTACTTATCAAGGTGGTGGAGCTACCAACCTCTACTTTGGAAGAAATAACAAAAAAATTAACCATTACCACCATATCCTTCTCTTTAGTCACTCTAACTACCTCTCTCATAGGAGACTCACCTTCCCAAACCTTATAACCTTTGATTGAAGAAAAGAATGAGGTAACCACTCATCTCTCTTCACCCATGGGTTTGTCCTCCACATTCATCTAGGACCTCACACACTTCCTAAGCTCTTTTACATAGTGGAAGGTGAGTTCCAATATAATGTTCTACTTGGGCACCCTTGGATCTATTCCATGAATTATGTACCATCTAACCCACATTAGTGCATCAAATTCAAGCACAAAGGTCATGTAGTTAACATACAAGTTGACCCAAGTCCTTTTACATCATGTAACATGATGTACCACCGTAATGATGTTCTCCTCCTTTCCACCATCAAATCTTCATTATCTAATGATGATTACACTTATTCTAACAAACAAACCTTAACTATATCATCCATTCCCCTTACCCAAATCCCCATGAAGGACCCCTTGGAATCCACATTCCAATGCCTCCCTCTTAGGGAATATCTCCTCTTGGCCTTATATGCCTTCCCCACTCCCCAGGAGTATGGGAAACTTGACCAAAACCCTAGTTATAACCCCAATACTAGAGCCACTATTTTTTTGGGCCTCCCAATATCCACAAAAAATTATCTATAAAGGACTTAATAAACCGCTTTCCACTTCCTGAACCTCCTCTTCTCCTTAGCCATTCATCTTTGATTTCTCCTACCTACATAAACTAAAGTTTACTAAGACATACCTCCATAGGTGTGATTGGAAGGGATTAGGTCTAGGATGTTATGAGCATGTACCATATAATTTTCCTACATGTAAGACTCAAAAGACTCATGAATAATTTGGTCTCAATTTTAATCCACCCAAAAAACTAATAGACTCACCTCCCATTACTATTATTGATGAGGAAGTCCTATACTCACCATCCATTCCACCATTGACATCTAAGGATTTAGACATCATCCCCCCTAAATTTTTTTCATCAACGTGATTAGCCTTGGACCCCTAAATTATCGAAAGGATGAGGAGACCATAAAAATTCCTTTGACTCATCTTGATATGGTAGGAGACAACTCTCCTATCATTAATACCATTTGGTGTCAGGTTGATGATTTCATTCTTAACTATCTTGGTGTAAAAGTTATTATATCCACAAGTCCCTTCCTCTTGAGACTTTAACCATGTTTAATGAATCCCCCATGGATATCAACATGGGTACTCTAGTAATTTGTGCATTATCAAAATTAGCCAATTACTAAATTTTGAGGAGCTTCAAGATTTACCCTCCTTCTTGCATGACCATAACGTAGGTTTTGTTTTGTATTATAGTGACATGATAGGAATTGACCCCTCCATATCTACCCATGTTATAGTCACCAACCTTGATGCCAAGCTAGTTATTCAAAAACTTCATCAGATGCACCCTCATGTAGCCCTTCTCATCAAAGAAGAACTTTAATGACTCATATTTATAAATTTAATTCAACCCATTCATTATCCCTAATCAGTCTTGAACATCATCCTTATCACCAAAGCAATAGGGGGACTTCACATTTTTGTATACTTTCATGGCATTAACCTTGCTTGCCCTAAGGATGAATTTCCTTTACCAATCTTTGACTAGTTTATTGATATTATAGCCAGCCATGAGATGGTATGTATTATGAATGGGTTCTTGGGTTATAATCAGATCTTAATACCCTAGAATATCAACACACAACCACCTTTATCACCCCTTGGTAACTTTATACTATAGGGTCATTCCTTTCAATTTGAAGAATGTTGGTACAACCTACCACTATGTTATGACTTATATATTCCATGACCTTATTAAAAAAATCATATAAGACTATGTCAATGACCTTCTTGGGAAATCCAAATGTCATAAAGATCATTTGGTCATTCTTAAGATTATCTTCAAACACCTCATCCATTACCATGTTTGCCTTAACCCGAAAAAGTGTATTTTTGGGGTGTTGTTAGGAAAGCTCCTTGGTTTTATCATCTATTTTTGAGGAATCAAAGTCAATCTCACCAAAATTTAAGAAATCATTGGCATGCCTCCACCCACTCACCACAAGAAACTCCATAGCTTACAAGGGAAGCTCCAATCCATTAGTCATTTTATCTCTCAACTCTCAGATAGATGCCAAACATTACACCACATTTTGAAAAAGGATGTATCTTTTAAGTGGAATAAAGACTATAAAAAGGCTTTTGATTCACTTAAAGAGTACCTTATTTCTCCACCTTTCATCATTCCTCCCAAGGAAAATTATCCTTTTTACCTTTATATTTATGCTATCGACCACTCCTTAGGGGTAATGATAGCACATAAGGATGAGTAGAATAAAGATAAAAACATATACTACATAATTTGTATTCTTATAGAGTATGAGACTAGGCATACCCATACCAAAAAACTTTTCCTCACTTTGTTCTTCATGGATATAAAACTTCATCACTACCTCCTCAACCATAAAACCTATGTCATAACCAATACTGACCCACTTAGGTATATATACTCTAACTCATACCAAAAATAGAATATGGATAATTGGCTCATTCTCTTAGCTTAGTTTATCCTCAATTTACTCTAGTAGAAGTTGATAAAAGGGCAAGTCATCACTGACCAATTAGATGAATCACCCTTAGCAGATAACCAATCATCCTCCCTGGAGTTTCTTAATGAGTCTATTAGCACCCTTTCTTAATAAGCCATCACCTATCAAATGGCCATGTTATTTAATGGATCAAAGTGTCAAAATGGTGTGGGAGCCCATATCATCCTTATTCCCCTTTATCCTTATAACTTGACTTTAATTTTACTAATAATATGGCCAAGTATGAAGCCCTATTGATAGGTTTCCAAACAACTTTAGCCTTAGAAGTCAAAAAATAAATATTTTTTGGTGACTTCCAACTCATGGTCAACCAAATCAATGGGTCTTATCAATGTAAGAATGATGTTTTAAAATAGTAAAAATAACTAGTTGATTTACTCTTAGCATCATTTGAACATTACCTTATCCAAGCCACTCTATGATCTATGAATAAGTTTGTTGATATGATAACTTCTCTTGTTTCCCAAATCTTGTTTGCACCTACTAAATCTAAGCTATTTTTCATTATCCATCATCTTACCCAACCTTCTTATATCAAATCAGACTCTCTAATTATTTTTAATGTGGAAGAGACCCAACCCAACCTTTGGTATAAGTAGATCTTTGACTATCTCAACCTTACCACCATCCCTTCCAATCTTTTTAAGAATAACCAAAGAAAAATCATTCAAGTTAATTCTCATTACACCATATTAGGGGTAATATCGTACAAAAATGGATTTGATGGCCTTATTTTTCTCTACCTATATAGCCATGAAATCTCTCATGCTATCAAGTAAATGCATGATGGGATATGTGGGGGACACTTTCGTGTCCTAACCATTGCTAAATGCATCCATCACCTTGAATATTATTATCCCACACTTAACTAGGAATGATATGATTATGTGAAGTAATATGTTAAATGTCAACAACATGCCAATTTACATCATGCACCTAGACATAGTCTCCAAGTATCTAAATATTTTTAGCCCTTATTATAATGGGGTTTGGATCTTATTGGTGAAATTACCACCCATTCTTCACAACAACACCGATCTATCATCACTACAATAAAATAATTCACCAAATGGGTAGAGGTTATTCCTCTCATCTCAACAAAAGATTAAAATATTGTTTATTTTATCAACCATCATGTTATCTATCATTTCGATGTTCCTAATAAAATAATCATCGATAATGGAAAATATTTTAAGAAAAAACAAGTCCAAGGTCTTTGTGACACATTTAGTATCAAGTTAAGTTTCTCATCACCTTATCATAGACAAGAAAATGGATAAGATGAATCTTATAACAAAACTTCAATAACATGCTAACTAAAGTGGTTAATGCATCTATTTAGGATTGGCATTTACAAATCCCCTTCACTTTATGAGCATATTGTACTAGTATTCAAACCTCTACAGGTGCTACCCCTTTCTCTCTTGTGTTTAGAGTAGAGGATGTCTTTCCTCTTGAGGTCCACATTCCCTCTCTTTATGTATCCCTATAGGATAAAATTTTGAAGGGTGATTATCATCAGGAACGTTTAAACCAACTTGAGCTACTTGACACATGTCATTTAGCTGTACTTACCCATCTTTGTGTCTATCAAGAATGACTCAATTGAAATTATAACAAACACTTTAAAGTGTGATAATTCATATCAAATATTTCATCTTAAATTAAAATCAACATGTCACTAATATGGAGAAAATAAAGTGGGGTAAGTTTGATTTTAATTGGCATGCACCTTATATTATATTGCACAATTATGGATCAAGAGATTACCAATTATCCTCTTGAAGGGAAACTAAATATTAATGCTTCCTATCTATGTCCTTTATTTTCTTAAATAATACAAAAATACCTTTTGTCTAGCTTAAGCTCATCCCTTTCATTCACCAACATTCATCTCCTTATTATAAGGACAACTAACTATAGCCAAATTCATGCAATTCAACCATCACAGTTATAGCCTTAATCCTAAATATGGGTACCACAACTCTACCTATGGCATGATTTTCATGGTGATTTCTATCCCTTTATAGGATGGATTCTCATGGTCATTCTTGCTTAAACCTATTTTACCCATCATCAACCTTCTTGTGCTCTAGTTATTCCTTCATAAAGGTGAACCTTTTAAGCCTATATAATCAAATCCATGTCAATATCGAAAAAAAAACTCAAAAAATCATAACACAAACATAAAATCATACATTCTATGGGTCATTCCAAGCATTTATAGACTACTCCCATGAAATACAACTTCCAAAATCAATCAAAATTAATCAATGTAATGTAGAATATTCCCTTGAAGGAAAGATATCAAAAGACTTAAACAAATCTCACAAACTTAAACCACTCCCTTAAAGGATGGCTAAGTAAAGAATTTGTCAAAGCATATCAATTTCTGGGAATATTCTTGCATTGATCAGCTCCCTAATCAAAAGACCCATTATCAAAATTAGACAAAACACAAATAATTATGAAAGTTGCAATCGGATTTCATAAGTAGACTTCCCACATTATTCAGTCTACACCTTATATGACATGGACTTATTTATACTAGCTCTTTGTTAAACTTATAGAAGAGGCATCCTAGTCTCACAAGAATGTTCCATTTTCACCCATCTCCCCTTTGTACACTCTATAAATAAGGGATTTTTTAGCTTACTTGTGTGATCAAGAAACTATTTAACTAACTAATGAGCACTAATGTAAATCATTTAAAGGTCTTATGTTCATGAGTCGCTCCAACTTCAATTTGTTTTAATCCTTTCCAAAGAATAAGCATCATGCCTTCTTCTTATTCTCTCATACTAACTTTTTTATGCATTAATTATAACACTTATCTCTTGATTTTCTTGTCTCTCTTATCATTTCTTGAATTTAGTTTTATTATCCAACTTACTCTATGTGTTTTATGGTTAAGTTACCTTCATCTAATCAAATGCAAAATTACCAATTTCATACATCATGTTCCATTTCATCCTAATAACCAAATACATTAACTCATCATAAACCATCTATCATATCTAAAACCATTTAACCATATATCAAAAATGAATGAGTTGTTCACATATGTTGTACACTACATGTCTATTTTGAATAAGGAAGCATAAAATCATTAATTTTATAACTTAAGCATCATCATCAATACCCATAATCATATCAATATCATAACATCATACACATATTTATCATGAACATAAATTAAATGATCACATCCATGAGTAACACCAATAAACCATAACCATATCATGAACATAGTCATCAATAACCATGACAATAATCATAATCACAAATATCATATCCATGTCCAAAATAACATCATAATCATCATCCCATCATGAACATAACAACATCCATAAAATATCAAACACCATCATGACCATAAACTAACTACCCACATCATCTCATGCCTAGCAATGTAAGGAAACATAGATTCATTAATCTTAAAAAATCCACATTTATAAAGAGTCATACATCCAACCATAAGCATCATAACATAATTATCATATTAATCAAATAACATATACATAACCAATCACAACAACTAATCATAAACCATATATCATCATCATTATTTATCACATAATAGATCAACAAGTCATCCATCACATGCCTATCTAGGTGAGTAAACATAAACAATAACATGTTAATCATAATCAACATCATGATCATAAAAATAACAAAATACATAACCATAGGCAAAATACATAATTACATCTATATATCAACAACTTGTAATTAAATAATCATCATATAAACAATAATGTACATCTCTCTTAATAGGGTATATACATCTTGCTACATAAGCTCACAAGCTAGTATCAAAGTCATATAATACATGCAATATAATTTATCATACAAGTCTAAGACCCTAGAGTACTACTACCCCCTAGAGCCTGCCCACCTCCTAAACCTTCATATCCACCTACAGATGTAGCCCACTAACCTAGTGCCACACTACTAGCCCCTTCGATGATACCGACTCTATATTAAATCCATATGGTATTATCTAGAAGATGAGTAAAAACCAAGGCCTCATAGTACATCAACTCCTCAACTATCACTACATATCTCTTTATAGAGATAGTCCTTAATGGTCTTATAAGTATCAACTCTTATATGCATTCCAATCTAAAATCATCTCTCTCCTATATAACCATGGCTAGTTGATCTCTAGCCTGATATCTCTCCCTAGTAAGCATGGCCTCTTGACCCTATGCTACATCCCTCTCTTGGGTCACTGATGTTAAAGTTACATGTGTCATGGCTAGTTCCCCTCACACTTGATCTCTCTCTACAATCAATGTCTATATATCAAGGGCATCTACCTCTATCTAATCCCTACCCCCACCTTTACATCCACATCTATATCCTACTAGCCATCATCTCCTCTAAAAACTATTATAATATAATGTACCTAAAACCATGTGGGGTACTCATTAGTGATGCCAACATCATTAATCTTTACCCTCATTGGTATAAGCTCATGATCAATGAACTCATCAACTGGCTCTAGAAGAGGCAGTGAAAAATATACATCCTCTCTCTAGTATCTTAGAAACTCACTGAAAATATCTTGGATGAGCCCAAACTATCTCCTCACCCTATCAAAAGGGATGATCTCCACTTCATGGTCTTACCTCCCAAAAATCCATCTATAGCTCTGTAAAGATAGGGTCTACCTGACATAGCTCACCCATGTAGGGAACTTGACGTATGGGTGCCAAATGAACTCACCCTCCACAAGTACCTAAAATTAGTCTCTATACCAATATAGGTCTCAAGCTCCTCCCCTAGGTCCTATGAGCATGTAATCTCCCTCCATCACATATAACTAACCTTATAGTCCATCTGACCAAAATTGTGCCATGGCATTCTAGGTAGTCTTAGTACCCTAATATCCTCATATGCCTAATAGTGTAATATGAATCCAATGTTAATCCCATATCTCTTATGAGCATGATACCCCTAGAGCTCCTTATAAATATAAAATAATAAGATAGGTGCCCATGTGACTATCTGATTGAACCATATATCAATAAGAACCCCAAGTAACATGTATGGAAATCTACCATTACTAGAATTTAGTAGAATATAACATGTGATGGCTATCATCATTATCATCATAAAAATATTGATACAGTGATGTATATTGAAATCCTCATGAATGACATCTCACAAGAATGAGGTCCACTCTATACAAATGATCAATATATTCATCTCTCTCATCACTTTTGATATGGCATATTGGCTCACCTCATAATGGTAACCTTACTATACAGTGGAAGTCCTCTAGAAAAATAGTGATCTCTCTAGTCAAAAGTAGTAATGTTTTAGTGGCTAAATCCCATCTCTTGATGAAGGACACTAATATGGTTGCATTATGTGACATGTGATGGTACTATCTCATGCCTCATAAGCCAACCTCAGTCATGTGATCCCAATCCTCATTAGTCCTTCTTTATCATACATCATTAAGGATTTGGGGCACTCAATCCTACATTAGTAACTACTCCCTCACATACAAGGTTATACTAAATACCTTAATTTATCTAGTCTATCAATTAGTTCCTATAAAAACCACCTATTTCCCCACCTCCTACCTTAACATGTTTACATAGTCTACACTGCCTTTACCCTTTCCTAAACCACAATCTTATAGCCTTTCTATTCCTATTTCCTTCAATTTGGTAGACCATACCTATCATACCATTATTTAAACCTATCATCTACCATCCTACCCTTATGGAATTAAGCCTTACTACAAGGGATCATCTCACCTCATTAATATTTCAAAATCTTTAACCCATTCTTATTTAACCTATCCTCACTTACTAAATAATCATTAAGGGTCAAATGTTGATCAGTGATGGTTCCTTATAGAATCATCATCGATCCACCATCAAATATTGATGGTTAGGTGGTCAACTACCAATGGTCCACTCAATGTTTATTTGATGATTAGCTATTGACTAGAGATAGTCACTTATCTACCATTGATGGTCAATAATGACCATCAATGATCACTATGTGGTGACCATCGGTCACCTAACCCTAGGTTTACCCCATCAAATTCTTCCATCACTAAAACAAAAATTCTATGTATACCACTCTACCCTCCATCTACCTAACTCACACCCACACACCAAATTTTCAACCTCAAATTTACCCCCAACTAAATTTTCATAATGCCTAACCCACCTACCCACAATAATAAATCAACAAAATCAAACCAATTTCCAATCTAAACTACCAATTCAATTAAAACACCTACCTCATTACATGATTGCTGATGTGGAAGCACCCTCAAAACCACCATCACTTAGCCCCATGCTCTACCTTAGCCTATTTACATCCTCATTAGTCAAACCTCCAACTCACCACTTTGGTATCAATCACCTCTCTCAACTCTCACTCAACTTGCACCTTCTTAACCATCATCATTTTTATCACAAGATCGATAAGTGAAGTCATCCTAGGTTAATTCATAAATAAGGAACTAAAAATGCCTAATTTATATTCTAACCCTCACCCTTTTAAGGCTGACATATGACTATCAATGGTCACTTAGTGACCATCGATAGTTGACCCTAACCATCAATGATTGACCCCTTTAGACCTTTAACATAACAAACACAAATTTTCACCACTTTCAAAAAATACCATAACCAACCATTAGAATATATCTTATTTTCCAATTGAATAACCATCTACATAACCTTGACATTGGTCATTTTGGCTGAGCTTTTGACTTTTTATGAAGACCTTACCTTGGTTATTTTTACCACAATGACTACTTTGCCATATTTGCACATTTTGAACTTATGCTACCTTTTATGTACTAACCAATTTTTGTCTTCCAAAGATCACTTCCTACCTTGGATACCTACAAATACATTAAACTTACCTAGGATACTTGTATTTATGAGTTTAACCATAGCCACCATGCTTAAATGTGGTCACTTGGTCCACTTATCACTCATCCTTCTAGTGTCAACCATGTTTTAGTACTACCTCAATTATGACATCCTAGTGTATGCATGATCTATTATATCACACTTAATCACATTTTATGCACTTTTTTATGCTTAATTACCCAACCTCTCACCCAATTCAATAGTTATCAAACTCACACCTAATTATATTTGATGACATTACTTCTTGGTTTGAGGGGGGACACCTCCTCCCATACTCAGGGTATCTAACCTTATAATACCCTTCCATTTTTTGTTTTGTAGCTCAAAGATACAAACTACATAATAAAAAGGGAAAAATGCAGACACCAAAAAACTATACATTATGGTTTTAGATGTCATGATAACCCTTAAATCACTCTATCCCCCCTTGGGACCATTTCACAACCTTTTAACCACCAAACATAAGTCATAATGGTTAATTCAATCATTTTAAATTTTCCCTCTCAACCATCGATGGTCGACCCTTAGCTAATGATGGTTAACCTCAACCATCGATGGTCAACCATTAACCATAGATGGTTAACCTCAACCATCAATGGTTTTTCCTTAACCACCTCAAGGGTTAATTATAACTCAAACCCCATCTTTATTTTCTATTAATAGTTATTTTATCCACCATTTTTTCATAATCAACAAATATTGAGATTAAAATTAGATAAATTTTTAGACACCTTGTTTAACTTATTATTTAACCACTCCATTCCCTCTATATTGAGATAGGAAGAGGAGGTGAAATATAATTAGTAATCATTATCAATAATCATTATCATAACTTCTTGTGTAAGAGATTAGAGCTTCTTGTGCATGTATTCTTCTAGTTTCCAACATCTAGGATATAGATCAAAAGTGATTTTGTAACTCATAAATCAATAGCCAAGGTATTATCACTCTACCAAAATTACTTCAAAATCCACAAGAAGATTTTAGCCAACCTGAACAATCTTCAGACTAGAAATATCAAAGCTAAGTATCTATTCTTTATCAAGATCTAGTAATTAGTTTTTGTGTGTCATTCCTTATGTCACTTTCACTCTATCTCTCAACCAACATCCAACCTAAGCTCACTTTCTAGAACCCTCCTATAACCTTCCCAACTAAACTTCTCTTTAAAATATAGATCTTACAGTAACCACCGATGGTTTCCCAATCATTGATGATTTGACCCTAGTCATCGATGTCATTAACCACTAATAGTTACCCACCCACTGATGGTTTACCCTAACCATTGATAATATTTGTCTATCATTTTCAATAGTAATAATATTTGACCTATTATACCCTAACCAAATCTCATTTTCTAATTTTCTCTCTTATTGCAAAGGATAGATCAAACTTTTGAATCATGTATGACTTATTTATCATTGATATATAATCATTTATTTCTATAATTAGTCCAAGCACTTATTTATTCTCAAGCACTTCTTGTATTTGATTTTAGTATCTTCTATTATTTATGCAAGTAATTCATCTATCATTTTTATAGCTTAATTATTTAAAAGTGTGGATTGATAGCCCCCAAGGAACCTTATGCTTTTTAGATCTAGCTCATGCTAGGTAATCCACCCTACTATCCAACTAATCAACAATTTCATTAGTTCTTTCTTATATGTAGGTTATTCCTCCCCAAACAAAGAGGAGTTTCCACAATCATTTAGATCAATATGCACACAACATATCAGGTTCTATTAACCTCACCCTTCTTTAAAGTTTTACAACTTTCTTTCTAAATAAATAATCAAAATTTACATGAAATAGTACATCTTATAATGTGTATTGTGATATTTAGAGATGAGATGTAATATTTTGTAAATTTTGATTTATTATTATTTAGTAAAATAATGGCTATGTAATTTGTACATAATTTTGAATGTTTCACATAATATAGGTTGTAAATTTATGTATATTTGTAAATTTATATTATTTTAATGTACTTATGTACCTTTCAATTTATTATTTTTTACTTGATAATAATTATTTTCTATTCTATTCTAGATTGTTTGAAAGCTAAATGAATCACATTCTTTTTATTTGATTAGGTTAAAAAATGGGGTTAGGATCTCATAACCTTACAAGAAGTGAAATATATTCAATGAGAATAAATAAAAACTAAAAAATAGCAAGAGATCCTCATGTTAGAATACCATAAGGCTATCTTTAGCCAAAAAGATGACAGTATAACAAGAAAGAGACACTAAGTATTAGAAAAAAATTGGCTAGATGAGAAACACAAAATTAGTGGTATGAATCCTTTGATTTAGTATAAACTACCAACTTCCTACTTTCATTTTTATTTTTTCATTAATATTTTTTTTCCTATGGTTATCTTACTTGGGCCTTGCTTGGGATCTTCAATAGCTTTTATTTTTGGGCTTACCAAGGTTTTTTTCCATCACTTTGTCTAACTTCTTCATCCCTTGTATCTGCTTTTATTTAACTTTCATTTAGTGCTTAATTTTTTATTTAGAGTGGCCTCCCAAATTTATCCCACCACCATATAGTCCTTAATTTTTCCATCAACCTCTTTTTCATGAAAATTGACTTATTCAAGTTGGAAGATCATCACTTTCATCTTGTCAAATTCTTCAATCATCTCAGAGCAAAGCAACTATTGGATGGCCAATTTGGTTTTCATATTTTAAAATTTCAATTAAAATTCATTGATTTTATTGCTAAATGGGGTTTGGGTATATGTTATTTCTATTTCTTTGAACCCAATCATTTCCCCCCCTAAGCTAGTTGTTGAAGTGAGTTTAATAGATTTTTCCTCTTCCTGAGATTTAGAGGAGACTTTTTTCTCTTCAAATTACTAATCTCTATCACCCATTAATCTATTTATTATTCACAAAAATAAACATTGATGAGTTAAATAATCTCTTTCTACCACATTGTATCTCCCCTCTTGGTTATCCAAAATATGAGACCTTGGTGTAATAGATCTGAGACAGGATTTGACTTGAAATTTGTGATAGTGGCTTATAGGGATTTAAGCACAAAGAAAATAACACTAATTTTGTGACCTTTAAAGTTATTAATTAAAAAGAAAGTTTGTAATAACATATAAGTGTTCTTACCTTCCATAGGTATATATCCCATAATTTGAAGATAAATGATTCACATTCTGATCAATGGGTTAGATATAAACTTTTGCATTTTCTATTATAGATGAATTTAGCAATAAAATAATGAAACATAATTATAATTAATGGAAATTATTATGATTAAATTATGTGATAATTTTTTTCATAACTTTTATTGTAACATAGTGGGGTTATAACATATTAGATATAAATCTAAAATATAATGAAAAATATCATGAAATCTATAGTAACATAATATACTTACTAGTTGCTTTGAATTATTTTACTTCACCATCTCATAAAATAGAGTAAAATTAAGGTTATCTTGTAATTTTTTAAATTCTTGATTCACTGAAACTCTACGTGGTTAAGATAATTACCTTGTTTTTTATTCTTAAAAGTCTAGTAACAATAAGAAAAACATAGTCTACAGTGATACAAAGAAAACACATTTTCTAAGGCCTTATCTAGTACTTGGAAACATAAAAAATTTCCCTTAAATAATAAAATAATTGCATTTCATTAATAATATAATAACATATTTTATTTTCCAAGGCAAGATGACTCGAATTACTATAGTATACATTTTGAAAATAATGCTATAATTCAAACTAGTCAATTTTTTTTCATGCTTCCATTTTTATTATGATTCAAAATAAAATAAAATAAATATAAATCAATAAATAAACATAAAATATGTATTTTATTATCACCTAACATGCTACATAACTACAATTAGTAAAGTGAGATATATTCTTTCTAGGGCAAAATTTGACATTCCAAGTATAAACCATTCAATCCTTAAAATCTAAAAATTTCAAAAGGAAAAACCAATAAAATATTCCTACCTCAATTATTTAATAAGTTTCATGTGGTTGACATATACAAACCAACTGAATCACAACTGAAATTACTTACACCTAGGCATCCAAGATAAACAATAATAATAATGTCACATTTGTATTTATAATAAGTATGTTATAGTTTCATTATAAAATTAAATTCAAAATTAGCATAATTTTCATTTCAATCACATAATTCAGGTCAAAAATCCCAAAAGATTATTGCATTTAGACCCTACTCAAAATAATATAATAGATGACTACAGAAAAGCAAGCATATCCTCCTTTATACACAATCATCTTCAAGAAAACATTGAAGAATAATAAAATATGCAATTTTAATAGTATGGATTTATGAAAATTATTTATATATTATTATTAAAAATGACCTCTTTGATTTATACACAAGTCTATGTACTTAAAGATAACTTTACAATTCAAAAAGGTAACTAATTCCAAGAAAAAACAACATACAAGTCATTCTACCAAGTCTAAGATATGTAAAAGTAATATCAAACCCATATAGTTAATCATATATAATAAATGGTAGAGAATAAATCCTTGTAACTATTCCCTAATGAGAGAAATATATAATATTATAATGCATAATAGTACTATGTCCACCATCCTAATCATTAAAATCCAAGGAGTAAAGTTAACTTGTGATACAATAAATATTCCTTAGTAGGTTAAAATATAATAGGAAGAATATTTCATCTATCTAGTTATTCAATTATTATTGGCACAAATAGATGTCTTATTCAATTCAATAGTGATCAATGGAAAATCTTATGTGAAGGTATAAACAATAAAAATATTGTGAAACTGAGCTCAACCTTTTGGTGGTAGCCCCTGTTGAATATGATGCCAATATGGGACTTGAGTTCTATTTTTATAATTAGTAAATTTTGTTTTTTAGATGTTTATTTAAATTATTTATGATCTTAATTAGTTTTTTTTCACTTTGGGACACTTTTCAATGATTTCTTAAAAATAATTGAAACTGCGAGTTCATTGTAGTTCATTGTATTATACTCTAGTTCAATATTTGAGTACTTAGTTGAGTATAATTCATTATAAATTCATTATAAAAGAATAATAAATTTTTTTATTGATTATATTACTTAAATTAAAATTAATTTGAGTTAATTTGTTTTAATTAGCTTAGTTAGTTGACTAGGATGACTTTCTAGTTGCATATTTGACTTTACTATTAAAGAAGGCTTCTTGCATTATGTCTCAATATTTATAGTTAATTAAATTAAGTTTATTTATTATATTTTTAGTTTAATTTAAATTAAATTAGTTATATATGATTTATTTATTATATTTTCTAATTTTAGACTTAACTTACAATGTAAGTTATTTTTTAATTTTAGCTTTCTTTATCAATAAGAATCACACACAAAAGGTGTAGTAGTGCATTAATTAAAATAGGAAGATTATTGTATATTTTAAATATTATATTATTTAATTTATACATAATTTTAGACTATTAATCATATATTTTAAATTTTTAATCTATTCTATATAGTTTTTTATCAATAATTTCACTCACAACACAACTAGTTATCCTATGGTTGTTTTGTTGATACATAGATTAAATATTGGAGGAAAAAAAGATTATTTTAACTCATAATATTATTAAAAACCTTAATTTTTATCATATCCACATTAAATCAAGGTTCAAAATGTTTTTTCAGGTCATTTTCAGAAGATACAATGACTTCAGTGAATTCTACTTCCATGAATATTCCTATTTTCAAAAGTGATGACTTTAGGTATTGAAGAGATCAATTTAAGATAGTTATAATGTGTAAATTAGTTTGGGATAATTTTATCTATGGGTGCACACCAATAAATATTGGAAAACCTTGACACAATATCAAAAAATAATAAAAAAGGATGAAGAAAAAGGAGATGCACAAGATTTTTGATATATTCAAAGTACCAAGACCTAAGCATTTATCCAAGAATTGTAGGATGTAAGAATGACCATGAGATATAGAATACCTTGTATAATTCATATAAATTTTATATTAAGGTAATTTAATAAAAACTCTAAATCCTTAAAATGAATTTTGAGAATTTGAGAATGTCAAATTCTGGAGGAGTTAGAGAATATTGTATTAGGGTAAATGATTAAGTTTATAGAATGAGAGTTTATGGAGAAAATATGCAATATTTTTTTTATAGTAAGAAATATTTTGAGATATTTAATCCAAATATATTTTTATATTATGATCAATATTAAATAGTGTAAATATATGAACACACTAAGTGTTGATGCATTAGTGGGTTCTCTTTTGTCTCATGAGGATAAGATGAGATTATATGCAGGAGATCTAGAACAATCACTTGAAACCAAGGTAAGGGTTTCAAAAAGCAAAGAAATAAATAAAAATAATAGTAAAGTGAATTTTATAAAATTAATTTCAAAAAATATGAATCAAACTTCATAAGAGAAAGAAATACATTACTTATAATTACTGCAAAAACCTAGGACACATGATAAAAAATTGTAAGATACTAGCAGCTAAGAATCAATCCAATCAAGAAAGGGAAGAAAAGGATTTTAAAGATGAAAAAATTTAATTTTAAGAGGTATAAAATTTGTTTCTAACATGTGTTTTGTGAATATAGGAATATAATAATTTATTGTCTCTTAATTTAGGTTGCTCAAATTAGGTGATAAGTCACAAAGATGATTTCGGTAAGTTAGATGATTCCTTCAAAATCCAAAAGCAATTAAGAGATGAAAATTCTATCAGTTTTGAATTAAATTATATAATTAAAATAAAATTTAAGGGTTATATAATTTTTTCTATGATTTTTTATCATAGTATCACAAGTTATAGTGATGAAAGTAAGGCATACAAGTTTTATAATCTTACTAGTAACTTCACAATTATTTCTAGGGATTGGAGTTTTTTTGAAAATGATGTATATGATGAGTCTAATAATTTAGATAAAAATATAATAATTTGAGGGGTAAATCCTATTTTATTTTATTTTGAGGATTTAAAAAGTCCTATAGAGGTTTCTAGTTCATCAAGAAATAATACTAGCTCTTTATAAGAGATCAATCATCCATCCACATCAATGCTAATAAAAAACAAGAGTTTGTTTAATAATCATGTATCCAATTGAATTTTGGATAATAATTATTATAATATTATAAAAAAATTTAAAATATTAGAAATTTAAATTATTTGATGATGAATATGATAAAAATACTATGTTTGCATTATCATCAATGATTAGTGAACCTAGAAGTTATACTAAAACTAGTCAAAAGAAAGAATGGGTTGATGATATGAAATTAAAGATGGATTAAATTGATATGAATGATAAATTTAATTTATTTCAACATAAATTTAATAAATATTTAACTGGTATAAATTAGGTCTACAAGACCAAGGATAAAAGTGCATTCCTTAATGGAGTGATTGAAGAAGTATATGTGAGGAAATCATAAGGTTTTGAGGTAAAGGTTACACAATTTTAGGTATATAAGTTCAATAATGATATTTATGGGATTAATTAATATATAATATATTGGTACTAAATAATTTATATCTATTTATTGGATCAAGTATTTGTAATAAGTCAAAATGAACCAACTTTTTACACACAAGCGTTACATTCTAATATTGTATATGTTTATCTCTATATAGATGACTTGATATTTATAGGTAACTCTATGGAGACATTGAATATATTAAAATAATATATGAAATAAAATTTTTACATGAATGATATTAGACTTATGAATATTTTCATTGTCATGAAATTTCATCAAAATAAATATGAATTATTCATTTGTCAAGCCAAGTATGCCCAGGACATGCTAAAGAAGTACAATCTTCAAGATTCCAAGCCGACAAACACTCAAATTAAAATTGGATAAAATATTATCAATAAATATG